>JAAALK010000289.1:40965015-41048864 GCA_019279435.1 Zizania palustris | reverse complement strand
ACACCACAGGTGTAAAATAGCTATTCTACCAGGAAATCTGCTACTGAAAAAAAAATAGTACTCAATTGCTATTCTACTGAGAAAATTAACTACTGAAAGTAGTCGGTTTAGAATAGCTATTCTACACACATGGGTAGAATAGCGCTCCCGTATAATATATATATATATATACACACACACACAAATGCTATCCTACACATGAGTGTGGAATAACTATTCTATCGAGAATCTACTACTGAGAAAAAAATAATACTCAATTGCTATTCTACTGAGAAAATCTATTACTGAAAGTAGTCGGTGTAGAATAGTTATTCTACACACGTGTGACCACGGGAACGCTATTCTACACCACGTGTGACCACGAAAGTACTACTTTCAGTAGTAGATTTTCTCAGTAAAATAGTAATTAAGTACTACTTTTTTTCAGTAGTAGATTTCTCAGTAGAATAACATTTTAGACACGTTGCGTAAGATAGCATTTATATATATATATATATATATGCTATACTATACTACTGAGAAAAAATAGTACTCAATGATATTTTACTGAGAAAATCTACTACTGAAAGTAGTACTCCCGTAGCCGGTGTAGATAATTATTCTACACACGTGGTGTAGAATAACGTTCTTGTATGTATATATATATATATATATGAGTAATATTTTTTTTAGTAATAGATTTCTCAGTAGAATAGATATTCTACACACGTGGTGTAGGATAGCATATATATATATATATATGCGTGTGTGTATATATATACTTCATCTGTTTTACAACTAAATTAATTGATTTGTAAATAAATTGTTAAGTTTAGAGTGGCATATATTTGAAACGGAGGCGGTACAATTTTCTCTGTGTCGCTTGTTTTAAAAATATTTTTTTACCTTTTTTCTTTCTAATTTTTGCTTCGCTAATTAAGACAAAAGTGCAAAAAAAAAATTAAAATTAAATTTGTTCAACTGGGGAGAGTAGAACGTACACTAGAAACTTTCATAAATTAAAATGGATGATAGATCATCACTCCAACTTGCCTAGGTTGTATATATAGCTTAGCTTGAGAGCTACACCATCAGGGCCGTTTCTGAGTTTTGCGAGGCCCGAAGCGAAATTATAAATAGGGGCTTTAATACCAAAGAACTACTTTTTACTAAAATAATTTAATGTATCACAGAAAATTTTAAGCGGTAAAAAAGAAGCAAGATCATTACCTTAAATATATATAGATCACCTTAAAAATGGCTTCTAACATTTCTTGATGCAAAATCATCAATGATGGCCGCAATATTAATATCATCTAACAAGTCTTCTCAATACATAAAGTTGTCAGCCCATTTAGCCTTTCTTGAGACATTGTAGATCTTAAATAATTCTTCAATAATTTTAGTTTTGAAAAGTTCCTTTCAGCTGATGCCACGATTACTGGTATTGTAAATAATATCCGATAAGCAACATATATATTGGGATAGTAATCCATTTCCCTGACATACTCAAAAATTTCCATAGCAGATATTGATCTATCTGGCAGTGTCATTTGCAATATCGAGCGCACCGCTGAAAGAAAGAAAAATTTCAGCTGTGGGCCCTAGGAAGGTGGGGGCCCGTGTCGAGCGCATCGCTCGACCCCCTAGGCACGGCCCTGTACACCATCATGGGTGTTAATTACTCCTGCTAATATAATCACCGTTTTATTTAATCAAGCTAAGCTAAAACTAATCCCGTGTGTCCCTGTGCATGTGTTGGTGAGCTGCTGGTTTTGACTTTGTTGCATTTGATGACGATAACCCTACTCGTATCTTCACAACAAACAAAAGAATTTTTTACATGTTACTATCATTGACGGTAACGGTTTTCATCTGTCAATGACATACCAATAATAATACTCTATATTGACAACGTAAAAATTATAATAGCACGGAAAAATAAACCAAGAAAAAAAGAGAGATCATGGGTCCTTTATGTAGTGTTGGTTCTTGTATGAGGAGGAATGGAACGGAATGGTTCCTCATATGAAGTGATACTGCTGTTTGGTTCGAGGGATGGAGTTGGAATCAAGTGGAACCAAACGATACCCAGAAACAGAATATTCTATGTAGATACTGAATCGTGTGGTACTGATTTTTTTGGCGAACGTGATGGTTCCAAACTATTTCGTTTCATTCCTCGTCGTACACCAAACAAAACACTACCTTAGTTTATCTGGTCAAGCGCGATGAAATTGTTTGATTTGTAAATAAAGTGGGACCAAGTGACTCAAGTAGGAAGATTCTACACTTATCATACTGAACCTCCTTTGGCGGCACAGTCTATTTTTTTTAGAGCCGGTCAAATCTAAATGGGAAGAAATTTTGATACATTAGAGATATTTAGTTGTTCCAAATTTAAATTATTTATTATGATATACAGACGTGGGATTGAGCACGAATCTCAAAGTTACATCCATCTCAAAAATTTTACATTGCTGTTTAACCATACGTATAATTACAATTTTTTGGATTAATTAGCTAGCTAGCTCCCGTGCGCACGGATGTTTGCGTAGATGCATCTCAGCTATTCCGTTTCATCAATACATTAATGATACCGGCAAGTTATCGAGGTAAATCTCGCCCAACTAGGGAAGACCTTTATTCCTCGATGATCTCCATCTGACACTACTAAGGCCTTTATATATTAGGCCCCCCTAATACAGATTAATCTACTATTCTTAAGGAATTACAGATCAATCTGCTATCTCTAAGGAAACAAACCAATCTGCTAATTAAAAGGAAACCACTAACCAACCCAATCTGCTAATTAAAAGGAAACCAACTAACCAACTCCTGTTTAAAACAGCAGCATTATCCACTATTATTTAATCTATAACATTACACCCCTTTTTTTTAACAGCTCGTCCGCGAGCTGTACCATTGGAATCATCTGATTGAGTTGTACTTGTTGCTCTCTTTTTTTCCCTTTTTGTGGACGACCGGCCCATGAACGGCCCAGACGACCCCACTGGCTGTGGTGGCTAGGGTTTCTACCCTAGCCGCCGTGTCTTCACGTGGCGGCGCCGTGGGGCGATGTGGCGGCGGTGTACCAACGGGGCGTGCGGAAGACCGCCCGTGCGGCGCACGTGAAGGCGCAGGACGCGGCGAGCGGTGAGCAGCGCTCGTGGTTCGTCGGCGTGCATTCAGGCGTGGCCGGCGGTGGCGCTCGCAGGTGCGTGCAGGCGCGGCAAGCAGCGGCCGACGTGGCGCTCCGCGGCATGCAACCCAGGCGGCGGAACGCGGGGGACCAGCGCCTGCGGGACGCGGCGAACGGCGAGCAGCGCTCACGGTGCGTCGGCGTTGCGTGCGGGCGCGGACGGCGGCGGCGCTCGCAGGTGCGTGCGGGCACAGGCAAGCAGCGGCGGGCGTGGCGCTCCGCGGCATGCAACCCAGGCGGCGGAACACGGGGGACCAACGCATGGAAGCACCTTGCTGTCTTCGTCCTTGACGCCCCATTGGTGAAGACAACAACTTGATCTGACGCTCTATCTTCGAGCAATGCCAATCTGTGGTCATGGTCGTCGAGGCGGCATTCATCGTGGTCATTTCGCCCATCATCCAAGTAACTGCCGCCATGAGGAAGTCAAGCTTCTCATCAACGGACATGGTCGCAGGATCTTGAGCGGAACCGGACATGTTGTCGGATGTTCCGATCGGCTCTGATACCAAATTGATACCGGCAAGTTATCGAGGTAAATCTCGCCCAACTAGGGAAGACCTTTATTCCTCGATGATCTCCATCTGACACTACTAAGGCCTTTATATATTAGGCCCCCCTAATACAGATCAATCTACTATTCTTAAGGAATTACAGATCAATCTGCTATCTCTAAGGAAACAAACCAATCTGCTAATTAAAAGGAAACACTAACCAACCAATCTGCTAATTAAAAGGAAACCAACTAACCAACTCCTGTTTAAAACAGCAGCATTATCCACTATTATTTAATCTATAACAATTAATCCACCATGCATTATTCTGTCTCGGCTCGCCGTGTTCTGTGTAAAATCTAGGGGTGGCAACTCGGCGGGTGGGTTCGGGTTGGTGAATACCAGACCCGAACTCGGACATGGTAGGACCCAGCCTCGTTAGCCTTGCGGGTGAAATTTTTCATCCGAACTCGGACCCGTCAGGTTTCCGCGGACCCGTTTTGAAATTTAAAAGTATACAAATAATATAATTTATAAATCACAAATATAACAAAATTCAAACTAAATATCACCGTAAATCATCTTGTTTACATTTTCCAACATTCCAACAAATAAAATTCATCAATATTAAGTTAGGTTTTTTATCATTTACATTGGACCAATATATATATATATAAATATATATATATATGTGAGCTTTTTTACTTATTGGGCTGGGACCTACGGATCAAATAATCAACCCGAACCCGAACATGACCTTATGCGGGGCCTCGATCTGATAAACCCACGGGTGAAAAATTGAACCTGTCCCCGGCCCCGTAGGGGCAGATCCCGGGCCCCACCGGGATATTGCCACCCCTAGTAAAATCTCAAATGGACCGCGGTCTACTTTAGCACTGTCATGTTCAAGAACCCCTGTGGCTTGCTTGGCGCGACAGCCGCGTTGACTTTCTTCTGCCTCCATCCAGATCCAGAGGTGTGAGGTTCCTCGTTTAATTTTGATGACGAAGGAATCGTGCCCAATGTAATTCTAAGTAGATCGGAAGTTCCGATTTAGATTCGGAAGTTTGAATATCGAAAGTTCCGACACGGTTTAACCGGGGGGGTTTCTGTTTTCTGAACAAATCGGAAGTTTCGATAGTGTGTTGAAAGTTTCGATAATTTTCAGAACTAAAACAGATAATCCAGATTGAAAGTTTCGATTCAGGATCGGAAGTTGTGAGGCGGTAGTATGCGATACGAGTACTTCATTCCCGGTTAAATTACTCGTATCACTTTCACGAAAAATATAATCCTTTCTTCTTACAAATACTTAATTTATGACTTCTAAAATTCAGTATAGAGAATAATTTTTGGTTAATACCTGCGTAATTATTCAGCTCTGGCTAACTAAGCACTTCCATAGCATTAGCTTGTACGATGTTAATGCTAATATGATTAATAAGGTGTGCACAAGTCATTTGTCAATATAAAAATCACTGAAAATAGAATCTTTATGATACAGACAGAGTAAATATGTAGATTTTTTTAATAAATTAAGGAATGCAATGAAAAAAATAGAGATAGTTGTGATTTGTTAAGGAGGGAAAGTATGTGAATGAACATTATTCTACATGCTAAATTGGGAGTAGTAAATAATATTTTAAATACTAAAATAGCTGTCGTTCAAAGTGGAGTGCTGAATACCCCTAAACATGAACATAAAGAAAAATTTTTGGCTTATAAATATCTAAAGAAGGGGTAGTGGACAGATATGTTCGTGTTCATGAATCTGGACGACCTAAATATTTTTAAAGTGATGAAATAATACACACTGAACACTTTGATTGGTGTCAAAATTGTCGGGGATGTTTATCAGACCAGATTAAGGGTCGTCCAAGACTATTACTGATGGTTCGGTATAACTTATAAATAAGGGTTTATGTTTGATAAGAAAAGTCGGGCTCTATTGGCTAATTACGCTCTAGATATGATATTAAGGGATATATTTGTACTAGAATATTTATAATTATGGATTTATCACTTAAGTTCGGTAGACAATTCAAATTCTACTCGAGATAGAGTCATGAATGATTAGACTCACCTCCCAAGTATATAAAAGAGACAAGAACCCTCTAAAGGCTCATCTAATCCAATATTCACATCATCTAACCATCTAGCTCCATTATATTTTTATTGCTTTCAACGTTTTATGTCTTCATAGCTTGATTACGTCGTATTATAAGATCCACCATCATAATATGCACAAAAACACTAGATGTAGAACTATTATCCTCCGAAAGATATGAACCAGTATAAATTTTGACTCTTGTGTTATAGAATTAACTATCAGGTTCACAAGCGTTGCGCTTCCCTCGCAGATATGTAATCTCTACCTCAATTACCATTCAGCGGATCGGTCGGTGATTCAGGGAATTAATAAGCTTAGTTGAGACACTAGATGGAAATGAAGAAGCTGCTTGCTGTAAAAAATAACAGCTGATTCACTGCAATGATCCTTGTTTTTCACCTGCACGGACGAGCAGCAACGGAAGGCAGCTACATAACTCCGGCCTTATCATGTCTGCTCCAGTGCTCCTGCTGCTGCCCCTGCCCAGGACGGATCTGCCGCGTCCAGGACTTGTCACCTTGATGTACAACTCTTGTAATTGTTCATACACCGCAGTGACAAAACCCAGGAGGCTCCACTGCAAAAACGCTGTTCGTAAACATGCCAGGATTGAGCGGCATCATATCCTGTGGCTGTCTGCAAGTGACATCTGCTGATTCTGATTGTTCATCGTCGTTGTCTTCTTTCCAGAATTCAGATTGAGCCATCAGCTCTGACAGCCATGGAGAGGAGACGTGATCGTCACAAAGAACAGAAAAATGGGCCAAAACGAAGCTAACTACAACACAAGCAAGGCCAGAGGCCACCTTAGTTCACCGTGTGTACTCACCTGAAAAAACTGGCATTCATTCCATCTTTTATACCTCCAGCAATTTGGCAGAGATACCATACGCCACCATCAGTGGCATCCTGCCAGTAACACAAGAGGTTATGCAACGAGAATTACAGTCAATTCGATTTAATAGTACATTATAATATTACGAGACATACAAAATATTATCTAGTATTGTCAAAAAGATAAATCAGGGATGATGGAATCGTGTTGGTATGCTTTGCTTCCCAACGTTAACCGGACTATGGAGTGAAGTTATTATGTAGACTCAAAGCTAAAGTTTTCTATGGTGTTTTTCACGTGTATACTTATATCTAAATTTAGGGTGGAAGGAGGGGACTAAACTTTAATCCAGGGTTAAAGTTTATACCCTAAGGGCCTGTTGGGAACTTTCAATCCCGGCCCATTCCCTGGGGATGGGCCGAGATTTTAGTTCAAAATCCCGGCCCATCCCCAGGGAATGGGCCGGGATTGTGGGCTCCCAAACTATCCCTAAAACAGATGACTAATAAAAGTGGATCTATACATATAATTAAAAATGAATAACATATATCATATAAAATATATTTGATTTATTTTAAATAATATTATATTATTTTTCTTTGTTCATAGCCAAACATCTAGGGAAAGTTGGATCCATACCATTACAATTTTGTGATTTTGGATAAATGTCATTACAATTTACATATTTAGATTCGTGTCATTACAATTTAAGAGAACTCCCAACTATATTATTACAAATTTATTTAGAGAATTCTGAAATATGTTATTATATTTTTAGAGAGCTACAAGATCTGAAATACATAAATCAATTGTTTAAAGCTACAAAATTGTACCGAAATAAATCGAATTATTTCAGACGTAACATCTAGCATTTTTGCTGGAAACAATACAGGCAGTTTCTCCCGGTGCAAACTGGACTGTCGGTGGGCCCATATCTCCCTTCTTTCCCGCGTCGGGTCCATACAACCCGTCAGATCAACGGGCACACGCATCCGGAGCCGTCCGTCTCGCCGTTTCAGCGCGCATCGCTTCAGTGGGCCCAGCCCGCAACGGGAGGAGAGGCGAGGAGGCGTCGTCCGCATAACCGACGAGCGAAACGCGCGAGAAGAAGCCGAGCGGCGAGCGAATCGAAACGAGGGCGCCGGAGGCGGAGGGGGCGGGAAGGAGCGGACCGATCGAGCGCGACGGGGAGGCGGGCTAGGCCCGGGAGGCGGGCGGGAGCGGGACAATGGCTGTGGCGGCACCGCGTGACGCTGTTGCTGCTGGGACGGTGGACGAGCAGAAGGCGGCGGGGGTGGGGATCCTGCTGCAGATATCGATGCTGGTGCTCTCGTTCGTGCTCGGCCATCTCCTCCGCCGCCGCAAGTTCTACTACCTCCCCGAGGCCAGCGCCTCCCTCCTCATCGGTACGCGTGTGCCCGCCCTCGATCCTCACATCGGTGGCGTGGCTTCGGTCTTGGGCTGTTCGAGCTTCGACGATGCCGATCGTCGCTGGCAGCTGAGGGTTCTAGTGATTCGTTCCCGACGTCGCGATCGTTATAGATATGTCCCGCCATGGCTGAGCGTATTGTTTCGGTTTTGAGGTTGTTTTTGTGAAGCAGAATGCACCACGAAATGCTCACATGATGTTCAGTGGCGAGCAGTGATGGTGTGATTTGATGGAACAACTGTGATTACGTGTCAACTTCGACTGCGGATTTTGTTTGGACCTTAAGCACAAACTAGATGAACAAATATGAATGCACGACACTACACTATCGTGTAGTTCAAACTCATGCTTTCCAAATTTACTACCGATGGTCAATTGGTCATCATTCATTACTGATGTTTCTACTATTAATCTTCGAAATAGAATATCCTTGCTAAGTTATATCACACCATTTTATTAATAGTTTCTGCAATCACGTCACAACATCTTATTATGAAATCATTTAATAGCTTTTCATGTCAGGGATGATTGTTGGAGGCCTTGCTAACATATCAAACACTCAGAGAAGTACCAGGTGATTATCTTTTTTATTCTCTTCTGTAGACAAATTTACTGTGCAAAGCATCACATATTCATTAAGGTCTGAACATTTCTTTCGTTCATTTACTTATTAATACAGGAGATGGTTCAATTTTCGGGAGGACTTCTTCCTTCTTTTCTTACTGCCTCCACTTATATTATATCCTTTTTTGTATGCTGATTTTATTTTTAATTGCTTATACGGAAATTCACCATGTTTTACTTGACTGATTCTTACTCAGTCTGGGTTCAGCTTAGCACCAGTAAGTGTCGAATTTTTGCAGCTTCTTGGTCAATATTCTATCAGCCGCAGCTAATTATCCCATATTTTCTCCTGGTAGAAACCATTCTTTTCAAACTTTGGTGCCATTATAACATTTGCAATCCTGGGGACCTTCATTGCCTCCATTGTCACCGGTCTTTTAGTGTAAGAGTACCTTTTATATTTCCCCATGCGTATTCCCTGATATTTATTTCATTTATATACAAGTTAAATTTCTGTTTTCATTTATCACAGATATGTTGGTGGGTTAATATACATTGTCTATAAGTTGCCTCTGGTTGAGTGCATGATGTTTGGAGCTCTAATTTCAGCAACTGATCCTGTGACTGTGCTGTCCATATTCCAGGTTCTTGCCACCCCTTCGCAAACTATAATTTTGCAAATTTTGAAACTAATGTTTACTTAATGTCCATCAAATCGCAGGAACTTGGGACTGATGTGAACCTCTACGCACTGGTTTTTGGAGAATCAGTTCTCAATGATGCTGTATGCATAACATTTTATTACTTAATACTAGTTGTTTTTTTTCATTTGTTTCTACTGATACATACATATTTCTTGGTATCTAACTATGGTCTGGTAACTAAGGTGGCTATATCATTGTATAGGTGAGAATGTAATTCCTGATATCGTTTTTCTTATATGGCTCATTTTCAGAATCCTGTCATGAACACTTTTAACTTTTCAGGAGTATGGCTTCCATGAGGAAAAATTCTTCTGGACCGCACTATTTTCTAGTTATCCTTAGGTTTCTTGAGAATTTTGTTGGTTCTATGTCATCAGGTATTGCACCTCAAATATCTATAAATGCCTGCATCAGAATAAAATTTGAGCTGCTTATGTTTTTTACTTTTCCATTGGATTGCTAGCCTTTTCTTGCGTATATGACTCATTTGATATTTCAATTCCCTTTTTGTTGTGCAGGTGTTGGCGTTGGACTCATTTCTGCTCTCATATCCTTGATGCTGACATTTTTCTATCAATAGAAATACGATGTATTCTTTTTTTATTTATTTTTTTTGGGGGGGGGGGGGTTGTCACCTGTTTGGTATTTACTCGATGAAAAACTGATAAATGTGTCTACAATTATCAAAAGTCAGTTGTATCACCTAGTTTTTCATGATATGGATTAAATTGGTTTAATATGGCACTGTAATCCCTACATTTGTGTTGGTTCCCTCTTGAATTCCCACTTTTTTACTATCAAGAATTAGAATACTCCTGCTACTAGATCCTCTTAGAAACTGATCTGGTATGTTGCAACCCTTGTGCACTATTTTTCAGGGTTGAGATTTTTTTGAAAGATCGGGTTGAGAAGGAAAAGTAAAGATTGTAAACCTGTAATTATATTTTAGTTGTATATGTATCACAGTTTCAGTTTCCTCTTTTCTTGCCTGATGGGCATTAGACCACAGGAGAAAAAATGTGTCCCCATGGGCAACAATTTATTGGTTATGTACATGGCCAAATCAACAACTTATTGCCAATGCCACTAAAATTTATTTTTGTTAAAAAAAATCTATGCAGACAAAATTAATGCATTTTTGCAGTTTGCTTTTGCCTAACCCATCCCTGTTGATATTCAGTTGTCAGTCCTTAATTATGTCAAACCTCTTCAAGTATGCAGCTCTAGGTGTTGAGAAGTAAGTAAAGTACATATTTAATTTGTGTAAAACTAGTTTTACACACATAAGCAGCTGAATTTATTTATTTTATCACTTTCAGCCTTCATAATCTGGAGAGTTGCTTGTTTGTCCTTTTTCCTTACTTCTCGTAAGCCTTCAATTGAGATCTATTCAATTTTTGGTTTTGTATAAAGAGCGCTATTAATAATTGCCATTTTTAGGTACATGCTAGCTGAAGGCCTTGGTTTGTCTGGAATTGTCTCTATTCTGTTTACTGGGATTGTAAGTTCACCTTTGATGTTATTTACCCCTGATTTTGTTCTTGTCATCTATTATCAAAATGATTAATTTTTTGTTTCAGGTGATGAAGAGATACTCCTTCTATAACTTATCAGAAGATTCTCAGCGTTTTACCACTCGTTTTTTCCATCTACTTTCATCACTAGCAGAAGCATTTGTGTAAGCAGGACATTAAACAGAAATATTTATAATTAAACAAGTCTAGATTCTGAATCTGTAATGCCTTTACACCAGGTTCATATACATGGGATTTGATATTGCAATGGAGCGTCAAAGCTGGTCACATATTGGATTCATTTTTTTTCTCTGTTGTATCCTTGTTGATTAGACATCAATCCTGACTCTTAATGCTTATTATGAATCAAATTTCTTTTTGTTTCCTTAATTTTTTGTTTTCCCAATGCATCAAGATTTTTATATTACTTGCAAGGTATTATTTCTACAACTGAATTATCTGGTTATCTTTTGGTCTGATGTTAGATAAATTACTCCATTTTGGAGAATGCATTCCATTTATCTAAACATGCTTAAGCCACTTAGCTATATAACCGTGTCAACTTCATGATATCTTCTTATTTTGAAGGGCTGCAAATGTCTTCTCTTGTGCATACATATTAAATTTAGCACGGCCACCACATTGCCAAATACCTAGGCAGTATCAGCTGGCCCTCTGGTATAGTGGTATGTATGCCCAAAAAAGTCATAGAATATGGTGCAAGTTCCATGTTTATGCTGCTAAATATGGTTGATTCTGCTTGTTCAGGTCTTAGGGGAGCAATGGCTTTTGCCCTTGCGCTTCAGTCTGTTCATGATCTTCCTGACGGACATGGCGAGACGATCTTCACGGCTACCACATCTATTGTTGTTCTAAGTGTAGGTTATCGGTTGTAATTCTTTCGATGGAGAGAGAGAGAGAGAGAGAGAGAGAGAGTTAGAGACCACATCATCTTTATAAGGATTTGGATGTATTGCTCATGCTATTTTTGAATCATTATAAATGTATTTTCACACAATATTCCAGGTGCTTTTGATTGGAGGCTCAACTGGAACAATGCTTGAATCCCTACAAGTTGTTGGAGACAGTAATCGCTATCGCCATCCATATGAGGTAACTGCTGTTACAGTGCAAAAAAATTACAATACCACTATCATGTTTTTTCTCATGACATTCGGTTAGTTAAACAAGGCAATATTATTTGCTTGCTGTCATGCTGTGGCACTCTTAGGATCTTAGCCTTAATGTCAAATGACACTGCAATTCTTGAAAGAAAGGATGTATTATCATTGTATTTCCTGCACTTTGCCCCATAAGAGCTTATTTGGATAGACAGCTATTACAGGTAACCCTGTTTGATACGATGGATTTTGTTTCCATTTTCTTGTCCGTTAGTGATTGTTATTATTTTTTTAAAAAAAAAACAAAGCCTAATTGGCTCTCTCCGAACATGCTGTTTCTGCATACACAGATGTAGATAATTGTTCTATTTGAGTGATTCTTTTTTTTAGCGAAATCTATTTGAGTGGTTCACTGTGTTGTTGCTTATTCTCTTCTGAGAGCTTCCTACTGGACCATTTTCGTTGCTGAATGGCATTTGCACTCTGACTGCTTAGCTATCATTCATCCTTGTTTTTTACTGTTCATGGATTAATGCCATAGCATACTGGTGGGTTGTCGGTTATTAATGCTGAACTTATTATATGCACCAGAACTTTGATGGGAACAATGCTAGCTATGTCGGGCAACATCATGAGGAAGAGACATCAACATCAAACAAATTCAAAATGAAACTCAAAGAGCTCCAGAGAAGGTATAATAGTTAACATTTAATACTAAGATATTATCACTCTTCTTTAGTTTGCTTTCTACAATGATAACCCTTTCATTAAAGTCTTTTCACTGGGTGTAAGTTGAGTTAAAATGCTAACCAGTTAAATTCTGTATAATTGTTCCACATCCACGGTTTTCATTTTTGAGTGCTCTAAAAAGGAGAATCTGGACTTCTTTGTAACGAAAATTAATTTTAGAGTAAAACTTTTATATTTTTTTGTAACATTACTAAAGCCAAAACTACCAAAAAAGATGAAAAATCCGCTGTGTAATTTTTAAATTAGGTTTTAAAATTCCTGTAGGAAAGGGTAGAATGCATGGTTGATTCCTCTCCCTAGGGTTGGGAGGATAGAAGAAGAAGGGTCTTACAGGAGGGGCCCACACACTATATAGGGGGGGCCCACACACCAGAGACACACACACTCTAACACCCCCCGCAGTCGAAACTCCGACGCAGCGGATGTTGAGATTGGAGCGGAACTCGGAGAAGGTGGAGGAAGGCAAGCCCTTGGTGAAGATGTCGACGAACTGGGAGGTGGTGGGAACGTGTAGAACACGGACATCTCCCACGGCGACACGATCACGGACGAAGTGGAGGTCGATCTCTATATGCTTGGTGCGTTGGTGCTGGACGGGGTTGGTGGAGAGGTAGACAGCGCTGCCGTTGTCGTAGTAGACCAAAGTACTCCTAGCGAGGGGGCTGTGGAGTTCCCCGAGGAGCTGCCGGAGCCAGGATGACCAAGACACGAAGTTGCCACCAAGGAAGACGGCATAGCCAGAGGTGGAGCGACGCGTGTCCGGGCAACCCGCCCAGTCGGTGTCAGTGTAAACCACGAGCTCAGCAACTGGAGAATGCCGAAGGTGAAGCCCAAAGTCGAGGGAGCCGCGCAGATAGCGGAGAATCCGCTTCATAGCGGTAAGGTGCGGGTCCCGTGGGTCGTGCATGTGAAGGCACACCTGCTGCACTACATAGGAGATATCTAGCCGAGTGAAGGTGAGATACTGAAGGGCACCAGCAATGCTTCGGTAGGTAGTGGGATCATCCACTGGTGCACCCTTGGTACCAGAAATCTTGGCCTGAGCATCAACTGGAGTGGAACATGGCTTGCAGTCAGTCATCCCGGCGCGGTGAAGGACATCCAAAGCGTACTGGCGCTAGTGAAGGAATAGACCATCAGTACGGTGTTCCACTGTCACCCCCAAGAAGTGATGGAGCACACCAAGATCCTTCATGGCAAACTCCTGCTGCAACGAGGAGGCAACCCGCTGAAGTAGAGACTGACTGGAGGTAGTGAGAACAATGTCATCCACATAAAGCAGCAGGTAGGCTGTGTCACCACCGTAGTGGAGGACAAACAGAGAAGTGTTGCTCTTGGCTTCGCTGAACTCCAAAGTCACCAAGAAGGAGGCAAACCGACTGTACCAAGCCCGCAAACAAGCTCAGGGTGAGCGGGATCCACGAAGCCCGCAGGCTGGCTGCAGTACACAGTCTCTGTCAGGGTGCCATGAAGACATTCTTCACATTTAGCTGGTGAACTAGCCAGGACCGCGAGAGTGCCAGGGAGAGAACAGTCCGGATAGTAGCAGGCTTCACCACTGGGCTGAAGGTCTCATTGTAGTCAACTCCAGGGCGCTGGGTGAAACCTCAGAGGACCCAACGAGCCTTGTACCGATCCAGCGTACCATCTGCCCGACGTTTATGTGTCCAGATTCACTTGCCGGTGACCACATTGCAGCCAGAGGGACGAGGCACCAAGTCCCAGGTCTGATTGGCCAGAAGGGCCGCATACTCTTCCTCCATAGTGTGGCGCCAGTGTGGGTCCGCCAGGGCGCCACGGACGGTGGAGGGTATAGGAGAGACCGGTGGCTCCGCAGTGGCGGAGAGGACCAGACAGTCAACCAGACGAAGGACCCCCGCAGCCCGTCGAGTCACCATTGGGTGAGTGTGGCGGGGATCGCGGTGAAGGATGGGCGGGTGGTACACCGGCGGCTCGGCGGGAGAGTGGGCCGGTGCAGCAACCGTGGGGCGACGCTTGTAGACACGAACATGGTCGGCGTAGCGGGAAGTAGACGTCGGGGCTGCGCGTGGCGAGGCAGGCGGCGCTGGGACACGCGGCGAGGCCGGCGAGGCCGAGGCCACGCATGGTGCCGGAGGCAGCATCGGGCCGACCCCGGGCACAGGAGGTGATAGGGAAGTGGCCTTGTGCGGCACAGCCGAGGACTCCGGGGCCGTGCATGGCGCAGAGGGCAACGCCGGTGGTGGGGGAGTGGCCGTACGTGGCACAGTCAAAGGTGTCGAGGCCACGGACGGCGCGGCTGGCAGCCCTGCTGCCACACTAGGCTCGCTAGACGGCGGGAGAGCCACCGGAAGAGCTGGAGGTGTACCTGTAGAAGATAAAGGTGGCTGAACCACCGGGTCAGTAGAAAACAGAGATTCCAACTCAAGGCTGGAGGCGGGGTGGAGTCGGTGGAGAAAGGAAATACCGACTCGGTGAAGATGACATGCCGTGAGATAAGAACACGACGAGAGGATAGGTCAAAGCAACGGTACCCCTTATGGTCGGGGGAGTAGCCAAGAAACACACAAAGGGTCGAGCGGGGCGCAAGCTTGTGAGGAGCAGTGGCGGAAGTGTTGGGATAGCAGGTGCACCCGAAGACACGAAGGTGAGTATAAGGAGGGGTACCGAACAAGGCATGGTGAGGAGTGGGAGCGCATGTGGCCTTAAAAGGCAGACGATTTGAGCAAGTAGGTGGCAGTGAGAAGGCTCTCAGCCCAGAAGCGAGCGGGAGCAGAAGCCTGAAAAAGCATAGGGCGCATAACATTGTTAGTGGTACGAATCATGCGCTCAGCATTGCCATTCTAAGGGGAGGTGTAGGGGCACGACATGAGCAACTGGACTCCCTTGGAGAGGAAGAAAGCCCGATAAGCGGAGTTGTCGAACTCACGCCCATTGTCACACTGAACCGCCTTGATGATGACACCGAACTGAGTGGACACCCACGCAAAGAAGTGAGCGAGAGAGGGAAATGCATCAGACTTGGACCACAAGGGGAAGGTCCAAGAATAGTGAGTGAAATCATCAAGAACCACCAAATAGTACTTAAAACCAGAAACACTCAGGATTGGGGATGTCCACAAGTCACAGTGAATGAGATCAAATGGTCGAACAACATGTGAGGAAGAGACAGGAAAAGGTAAACAGGCATGACGACCTAACTGGCACGCATGACAAATATGCTCACTAGCATCCCTAGTACAAGAAATAGAGGGGCTACTACAGAGCTGAGTCAAAACGTCAACGCCGGGGTGACCAAGCCGACGGTGCCAGAGAGTGGAGGAAGTGATGGCAGCAAGCACGGGCGAAGGGGAAGCCAAAGGGGGGCAGCGGAGGATGGAAGGTGAAGGGTGTAAAGAGGGCCAATGCTGTCACAACGGAGAAGAGACCGACGTGTGGCCAAATCCTTCACTGTCAACCCGCAAGGATCAAACTCAACGGAACAGGAGTTGTCAGAGGTGAATTGATGAATAGAAAGAAGATTTTGAACGATATCAGGGGCAACAAGAACGTTGGGAAGACAGAAAGAACCACATGGAGCCGCATCTCCCACAGAGGTGACCGGAAGAGAGGACCCATTTCCAACCATGATGGAAGAGGGGTACGATGGGTGGGGTGGTCTTCTGGAAGAGAGAAGACCGACGTGCGGAGTGACGTGGAAGGAGGCTCCCGAGTCGGCCACCCAATCCATGGAAGCGGACGGTGGGCAAGAGGACAGCATACAGGCCGCCTGGTCCTACCCACTGTACCACAGTGCCCAAACCGGAGGTGGTTGGTGCAGCACCGGTGGAGCCAAGGGCAGAGACAGCAGGTGCTGAGCCGGCCCGGTGAGCATGGCCGTCAGTGCTAGGGACGACCAAGGAGCCCCATCAGTAAACTGCCCGGGCCTCATGGAAGAAGTGACGGGGAGACCGGCGACAGTGCCTAGGGCTAGGACGCCTGCGTCGACCAAGCCGAGGGCAGAACCAACCTCGGCGGCGTCAGATATGTACATGGGAAAAACGGAGGCCAGGGAGGAAGGGGCCCCGGCAGCCAACAGGCGGCACGGGAGGACAGCCGCGGTGGCCAGGGAGGGGGCGCGCAGCGGCACCGGCGTCCAGGGAGGCGGCCAGGCCGAAGGGGGAGGGGAGTCCGGCGGTGGGGGCATCGGATCTGGCTGCGAGACCGTCGGATCCGGTCGCGATGGCGGCGGGGGCGCTAGATCTGGCCATGGCGGCGCCGGATCCGGCCATGGCAGGGGCCTGCCCGGCGGTGGCGGCCAGGCCGAAGGGGGGGCCATGGTAGGGCCCTGCCGTCCACCAGGCCAAAGGGGAGAGGGGTGCTCGCCGGCCATGGCGACGGCGGGGCAGCGCCGGCGGCGGCGACAGCCTGGTGAGGGGAGAGGGGAGAGCATAGGGCTCTGATACCATGTAGGAAAGGGTAGAATGCATGGTTGATTCCTCTCCCTAGGGTTGGGAGGATAGAAGAAGAAAAGTCTTACAGGAGGGGCCCACACACTAGACAGGGGGTCCACACACCAGAGACACACTCTAACAATTCCAATTGCACCGGTACTATTTATACAGAATATTGTTTTCTATCGCTCCTATCTAAAGTAGGCAGCTTGGTGGCAGACATGTCTGTTCTCAATTGTTTCATTTGATGCACCTCATGCACTGTTACTTTTATATATTTCTTCAAGTTTTGCTACAGATCAGGTGCTCCTAATCGCTTAAATGCATTTTTCCTGTCTTGCAGCACTTCCTCTTTCGCCTTACTGGACAAGCATTATCTTACTCCCATTTTTACCTCTCAAAACGGTGACGAAAATTCTGACGATGATGAGGATAATATCAGTAAGAAAAAACGCCTCCCATCCTTATTGCTTTGCAAAGCTTTTTTTCTCGTAGTGGCAGGAGAGGTGCACATCATTATATTAAGAAGAAGGAAATAAGTTTAAGAAGACTCAAACAACCCTAAAAGGGTAAGATTTAGTACAAAGGTTTGTCCAAAAACACTAATCATAGACCCAAACAAACCTCAATCTATGACTAAAAGTTGTTAAGCCCTTTGGCTCCCACCATACACTATAATCTAGCCTGATCCCTACTATTCTCTGTAATCTAGCCTGATCCCTACTATTATGTATGACAACATCATAACTAGGTGAGACCCCCTAAAAAACACAATCATTCCTATGCTTCTAATCTTCTATAACCACAAGTCACCAAGCCGCGCGACAATCTACTGTATTCATAACTTTACAACGTTTATGGTGTGTCGTGGTATTGCCATAGACACATCAACGTGGTAAACAATATACAAAAATAACTAATTGCAAATAACAATAGTAATATAGTATGATAAACATAGCAATATAATATCAAGTTAGAATATTGTCACTTTAGATACATTATAATAAAAAATATAATTAAATTTGCAAAAAAAACATATTTAAAACTATGTCTAATGATATATTTAAAGTTTAGTAAATAATCTATTTATATAAATTTGACCAAACAACTCATTTAAATTTCAGCCCTTTTAAAGTTCATTTCTCTACCCTAATTTCTCCTCACTCCCCCCTCAGCTCTCTCTCCGACCGCCATACTTCTTCCCCTCCTCTTCTCTTCCCATCTTCTGCACTGGCGAATGGGCCATCATCGGATCTGGCCCCTGTTGACCGTAGTTCGTCGGATTTGGTCCTCGCCATGCCCTTGTTGTGCCCTCGACGCTCCCTCGGCACGCCTTCGTATGACGGATATCACATCCGTCGTGCCCGCGACGCCACAGTGGCGCCATGCACCCGTGGCTCCCACTACAGACATTCGGGCGATACGACGGACCGTGATGAAGTTTAGATTTGTCATGACGATATGGTGAGGCCATAACTACTATGCAACCACCGAACTAAAACCTTTACGCTCATGCTTCTCAACTTGTTGTAACGCTCTCTTCCACCAATTAATATAGTTGACATCATCTTGTCCTGGTGTTTGCTGTTGCAGCACCACCAAGTTAAGACCGAGAAACACACTTGTTCAAAACACAAAAACTCAAATGTAGTAAGTAAATGTTGCATGTTCTCATAACGCTTTGCAAAGCTATGCCAAAATGCTTTCTCTCAGAGTCTTGTAACATCGTACTGGCTTTGTTTCGATTCCTTTGCTAGCTTAGTTTTTTCTTGTAGGTTGACTATTGTACTGGGTGAACAGCAGATCAAGCATTGAGGATATCTAAAGGACCTGGAGATCTGGAGGTCCATGATTAATGATTGCAGAGTGCACACATGAAGCGCAGAAAATTCATCCGTTACACGTTCAGATCAAGTCCAAAAGTAGAACAGTGAATACACCAAACAGTAGGATAGTTTATCATATATGTAACTAACGAGGGTCATACATGAGAAGCTTGATGAATTTTTGCACTGCTCTTTTTTCATCGGCTTTATATTGCTCCACGGTCTTCTTAGTTCAGAATTGAATGTATTGCTTTCGTATAGTAATATCTTACCTTTTTGGAGAAAATCCAGAATGCTAAATCTGCCTCTGAAAACCGTGTTGTTGTTGATCTACGAACTGTTGGTTAGTTTTCTAGATAATTTTTCTCAACTTGCATAGTTATCTTCCGGTTACATCACAAAAATTAAAAATAAAGTAACCAAGAGTTTATACACATGCTAAATACAATCGTACGTATACCCTCGTATGTCTTTGCACTTATTTTCTTCCTGAGACGTTTCTACGCACGTTTTCGGTGCTACATGGCAACATCATCGTCTGTCCCAAGTCTGAGCCGTAGAATATTGATTTTTATCTTTATTTTTGAATTTACATAAATTGTCCACTGTTTCAAAAATGTGTACAAACAGTCACCCAAATGCTCGCTGAATGATCTTTAAAAACCACCCAAATATTCGACAGTGCAGCTTTTAAACACCGCCATCTGGAGTACGTTTAGGCGATAATTTATGTTTTTTTTGAACCGGCCTTATTTCTGTAAATTTTCCCAAATTTAAAAAACAATAGTTTCTCGAATATTCGAATTTCTAGAAGCTTCCATTGTGGGCCATAGAGTATACAAGGCCATCAACCACCCGGCCCGCAACCAGTCAACTCGCTCTCCACCTCCCGAGTCTAGGCCCAACCAGAAGCTTCCAGAAACGCTCAGGAGGCATAAATACCTCCTCTCCACCCATTTCCTCCGCCCTCTCAAACCTCTCTAACCCTAGCCGCCGCACGTCTTGTTCGCTTTGCGTGTTCTGCTCAGGACTCCGGAGCCATGGCGTCGGAGACGGAGACCTTCGCCTTCCAGGCTGAGATTAACCAGCTGCTCTCGCTCATCATCAACACGTTCTACTCCAACAAGGAGATCTTCCTCCGCGAGCTCATCTCCAACTCCTCTGATGTAAGCGCCCCCCAAAAATCACTCTCTCTTCCGCCCCCCTCGCGACTCGGGATTCGTACGAATCCGTGAGTTCTTACTGGTTTGCGCGTTGATCCGCGTACAGGACGACATCTGAACACTGTTGATAGGGGTAGACTTGTTTAGTATGGACAGGGTGTGTGATGGCTCGTGAGTGTGTTGTAGAGTGTGGGAGTGTGCTGGTATTTTATTCAGATCTGTGCGTTTGAGGGCTGAATTTGATGCGATTCGGTGTGATCTCTGCAGGCGTTGGATAAGATCAGGTTCGAGAGTCTCACAGACAAGAGCAAGCTCGATGCGCAGCCGGAGCTGTTCATCCACATTATTCCTGACAAGGCATCCAACACGCTGTCGATCATCGACAGCGGTATCGGTATGACCAAGTCGGACCTCGTCAACAACCTCGGTACCATCGCGAGGTCTGGGACCAAGGAGTTTATGGAGGCACTTGCTGCCGGCGCCGACGTGTCCATGATTGGGCAGTTCGGTGTTGGGTTCTACTCCGCCTACCTCGTCGCTGAGAGGGTTGTTGTGACCACCAAGCACAACGACGACGAGCAGTACTTGTGGGAGTCCCAGGGCTGGTGGGTCTTTCACCGTCACACGTGATACCGGTGAGCAGCTTGGCAGGGGTACTAAGATCACTCTCTACCTCAAGGACGACCAGGTATGAATAACCATCACAACCCTCTTATGTGATCTGTGTTATGATCTCGTGATGTTTGTTTAGTTTATTTTTCATGTGTACATGAATGAATGACTGTTGATTTGTTTTGGATTTGGCTGTTCTGATTATCACTGATATGTAGTGTATGTGCTTTTGGTAGTTTTGATGATAATATTAATATGTAGTTCTTAGTTTAGTATTGATGATTTAGATGTTAATGTGTAGTTTGGTGGGTACTGTTGTGTTGTCTTGCTTGCTCCTTGATCCATCTTAACTATTATCATGATCTGAAAGAACTATTCTGTCGTTACACATTATATGTTGTCATGTAGTGCTTATTTTGTAGTACATATAAATGCATTAGATGTGATTAGCAGTTCACTGCATTTTAAATAGTGTAATTTAGTGTGATGGCTACATTAACAGTAACCATACCAGCAGTACAGTTAAATGTAATCACTAATCATGAAGTAGTTTCATGAATTTCCTTATGACAATCCCAACTTAGTGACTTCAATTGTTAGTTTGTGTGATAACTGTGTTTTGTATTGTGGACATCTTGTGATCTCAGTAATGGTGGAATGAAGTTACAAACTCTTTTTATTAGTTTGTCTTTTATTACTTATGTTGTAAGCATGCTTGCCTTGTTCCTTTTGTAAAAGCTATATTATTCTGCTTAGTCACTTTTTTGTGGTATTATGCACATTGTTATTTTAGTTTTGCCTTGTTTGTACGTAGCTCTATGATCCGTATAAATCACACATATTGAAGTATTGGAGTTTAAGTAAATGATGTGTTTTCTTCATGCACACAACTACAGAGTACATAATTTTGCAACTGTCTAAGGCCTTGCTTCAGTAATTTGTGATGTCTTGTGTATTTTTTTCCTTTGTGCTGTATATTGGTGGTTTTGGTACCTTGCTGTTGTTTAATTCGTAGTTGCCTTTTACTTGCAGTTGGAATACCTTGAGGAGCGTCGCCTTAAGGATCTGGTTAAGAAGCACTCTGAGTTCATCAGCTACCCTATCTCCCTGTGGACTGAGAAGACCACTGAGAAGGAAATTTCTGATGATGAAGATGAGGAAGAGAAGAAGGATGCTGAGGAAGGCAAGGTTGAGGATGTTGATGAGGAGAAGGAAGAAAAGGAGAAGAAGAAGAAGAAGATCAAGGAAGTGTCTCATGAGTGGAACTTGATCAACAAGCAGAAACCTATTTGGATGAGGAAGCCAGAGGAGATCACTAAGGAAGAGTATGCTGCTTTCTACAAGAGCTTGACAAACGACTGGGAGGAGCATCTTGCTGTCAAGCACTTCTCTGTTGAGGGTCAGCTTGAATTCAAGGCTGTCCTCTTTGTACCTAAGAGAGCCCCCTTTGACCTCTTCGACACCAGGAAGAAGCTCAACAACATTAAGCTGTATGTGCGCCGTGTCTTCATCATGGACAACTGTGAGGAACTTATCCCAGAGTGGCTCAGCTTTGTCAAGGGTATTGTTGATTCTGAAGACCTTCCCCTCAACATCTCACGTGAAATGCTTCAACAAAACAAGATCCTCAAGGTCATCCGCAAGAACCTTGTCAAGAAGTGTGTGGAGCTCTTCTTTGAGATTGCTGAGAACAAAGAGGATTACAACAAGTTCTACGAGGCCTTCTCCAAGAACCTCAAGCTTGGCATCCATGAGGACTCTACAAACAGAACCAAGATTGCAGAGCTCTTGAGGTACCACTCCACCAAGAGTGGTGATGAGTTGACCAGCCTCAAAGATTACGTGACCAGGATGAAGGAGGGCCAGAATGACATCTACTACATCACTGGTGAGAGCAAGAAGGCTGTGGAGAACTCTCCCTTCCTCGAGAAGCTGAAGAAGAGAGGCTACGAAGTGCTGTACATGGTTGACGCCATTGATGAGTATGCTGTCGGTCAGCTAAGGAGTTTGAGGGCAAGAAGCTTGTCTCTGCCACCAAGGAGGGTCTGAAGCTTGATGAGAGTGAAGACGAGAAGAAGAGGAAGGAGGAGCTCAAGGAGAAGTTTGAGGGGCTGTGCAAGGTCATCAAGGAGGTGCTCGGCGACAAGGTTGAGAAGGTCATCGTTTCTGACCGCGTGGTGGACTCTCCCTGCTGTCTTGTCACTGGTGAGTATGGCTGGACTGCCAACATGGAGAGAATTATGAAGGCCCAGGCCCTGAGGGACTCGAGCATGGCCGGCTAACATGTCAAGCAAGAAGACCATGGAGATCAACCCGGAGAACGCAATCATGGACGAGCTCCGCAAGCGTGCTGATGCGGACAAGAACGACAAGTCGGTGAAGGATCTCGTGATGCTGCTCTTTGAGACCGCCCTCCTGACCTCCGGCTTCAGTCTTGAGGACCCCAACACTTTCGGCACCAGGATCCATCGCATGCTCAAGCTTGGCCTGAGCATTGATGAGGACGAGTCCGCTGAGCCGGACGCTGACATGCCGCCGCTGGAGGACGACGCTGGCGAGAGCAAGATGGAGGAGGTCGACTAAGCGACAAGTCACGTTCGTCCACATCTCCTAGTTATCTCTAGTTATCCCGGGCAGCTTTACCTAACTTTGCCGTGCGCGCTATTTTTGGTACGTTGGATGTATTGATTGTCTTGTTTTAAGGTACTGAACAATCCGTGGTATTTTCTCAAACAGTTTGCATTGCATTGCTATTATATGCTAGTTTATTAATCTTCAGAATGTCTTTTCTGAATTCTGTATTTCTAAAACTCCTTGCATAGCAGCCTGCTTAATGCAAATTATTGCGTCGCTGCTGCAAACTGCTCAGGTGATGAACGTCCCCTATTAAGAACTTTTATTACTTTATGCACGCTCGATATAGCATACACGACGCCGACTCCCAGTAGCTGGGTATGCTATGACCGTCTGCTTCATTCAAGTTTCTGCCTTTCCAGTCTGCTGTTGGTTTAGACTTAACTCATGTGTATTAGGGCATTAGGTTTCAAAAACTTTGTAGGAAATCTTTCAAAATTTCTTTGAAGAAAACTCTATTCCAAAAGACCCTGTTTATCGGTATCGGATCAATAATAGTTGATTCTAGATCGTTTAGCCTGACAACCGATTTGCAAATAGGATGGACACCGATTTTGCGAACCGGTAGCACGCAAATAGGATGGACAAACAGTACTAGTAGCAGCTCAAGTAGCCGACCCAACAGAGAAGGTTATCGAGTACAGACACCCTTGCTGCAATGGACACGACCAAGGAGCAGATGAAGCACGCCGCCGCCGCCAGCCTCGTCGGCACGGCCACCGACGCCATCAATCGTCCGGGCGTGCCATAGGCAAGGCCACAACTTTAGTACCACCAGCTAGGCAGAGTTTCTACAGACACATCTCAGTATGTAAAGCTCAGTAAAAAGTGACGAATAATCAGTTTACTAGCTTCAACTGTTTGGCATCCACAAAACTTTCGAGAGTTCTTCAACACACTACTCACTTGTTAGTTATCACTATCTTTTATTTTTTTTGAAATTACCATGCTTTGTCACGGTCGATGATGCGTGTTCACTTATTTTCCATATCTCACGGCAACAAAGTGATGATCACTCACTCACGTATGATGTATTTTACTTGCCCACTTTTCATCTGCAGCCCTTGGCGCCGAACCCGATCCTCTGTTTGGCCATGTCGTACACGACGGCCAACTTCTTCTGCTGCGTGTTCCCGAGGATGCCGATGGACGTGTCGTCGCCGTTGGACGCGAACGCCAGGCATACCTGCGACACCTTCGCCACGTAGAGCACCCCGGTGAAGTCGAGGTTCACGCTGGTGCCGCCGGCGAACAACAGCGCCACCGACGGTATCTGCAGCTTGGTGCGCCCGGTGAAGTCGTAGCACGTGTCCAGGATGGACAGCGCGGGGGCCTTCTTGTAGCTGTAGCTATCCATGAACCGCGCGAACGCCGACCGGAGCACGGCGTAGGCTCTCTCGGGGAGGCGGGTGATCACGGTGCCGGAGTCGATCACCGTGCCGGCCGTCGCGAACACGGTCTTCGGGACCTTTATCGAGCGGCCGGCGACCTTGATGCCGACGAGGTTGATGTAGTAGAACGACGGCGTGTCGCTCTTGGTCACCATCTCCGTGAACTGCGCGTTCGCCGGTGGGGCCCCGCCGAGGGACAGGTAGCCCGCAGCGCTCGACGACGACGGCAGGCAGTAGGAGAAGCTCGGGCCATATTTCGGCGCCCCCTGCGACGACAGCGAGACCTTCTTGCGGCCCAGGCCGAATAGCCCATCGGCCTGGCCGAACTGCCCGCTGATCTCGTCGCTGCACCCGAAGACGAAGCCCGGGAGCTCGGCTGACGGCGTCAGCGTGAGCGTGTCGCGCACGAGGTCGCCGTCGGTCTGCGATTGGTCGCCATACACGACCTCATACCGGCACTTGTCGTCCGAAGAGCAGCTCTGCGAGTCGAGCTCCATGCACTCCTGCGCGCCGCACGGCACGGCGGAGTATGTCGACGACTGCGCCGGATCGAACAGCGGGTCCTGCTGCTTATAGCAGTCCCTGCACGGCTTGCACTGCACCCACGACAGGTCGCTTCCGGTGTCGAACACCACGGAGAAATTCTTCACCGGCGTCCCGAGCCCCACGGACACGATGTAGTTGCCGGTGCCGAGGGAGATGCCCCTCCGCGCAGGCAGGGACACGCCCTTCGAGGCACGGGCCGGTTCGATCACCGACGCCGCCACCTTGCGGTGTATGGAGTTGACCCTGGCCTGGTCGCGGTCCATGATCTCTGCGTGAGACGGCGCGCCGCCGCGGGACTGCAGCGGCGAGCACGGGCCGTGCCGGTGCACGACGCGGAGAGCCAACGAGTTCGACGACGCTGCAGATCGAAACAGGTACCCATAAAATGTACAATACAATTCCAAGCAGAGTATTTTCATTAAATTGTTGTGAAAAACATTACAGATTTTAAATGATTGTTTATAATAGTTAAATCAGTTCTAATTATGATATATTTTTTCTCTTGAGTTGTATCAATCAACAGTAATTTACATTAAAATTTTGGTAACTTGGTATGACAATTCTACTCCTAGTGTCTCTTTACTCTCTTTACTTTATCTTCTCTGAATTTCTTTCAAATAAATTTATATCCAATTACCTATACTCTCTCTTCTCTCTCAATCGCCTTCTTTGTTTTTTTGGATATTGTGTAGAGCTGATTTCTTCCATAAGAAATTATTTCTCCCTCTCATCTCAATAATATTTCATTATATAAGATTTTAGCTACAAATCTAATATTTTTTGAGCCGGTTAAATCTAAGAGCATCTTCAAGATAACTCTTATATAGGTTCCTAAATTTAAAATTTAAGATTTTAATGAAAAATTAGACTCCAATAACACTTCTAAACAAATCCCGATCCTAAACCATTTCCTAAATCTCTTGCTATCTATCCTAAATTTAGGATTAACTTCTCGTTACTTATTTAAAAAACAGGGATTCTAACATATAGAGAAACTGTTGTACATCAAATTAGTTTTTAGAAAATGACAGGAATATGATGATCTCTATATCATATTTTAGGGAATAAAATTTAAGGCATCTCTTGGCCCAAGATGCTCTAACTTAAAAAATATTAGATCTATAGCTACAAGAATTAGGAGTTTTCAAATGAGTCATATGCCTTTTGTTTTGAATTAAACATAAAAATCAAATCACCTTATTGTATCATATAAATTATAAATTTTAGGGTTGTATCTGCGGTAATATAAATTTATTTATTTGTTAACCGAGAGTACTTATGTAGATAAATATAAATTTTTCTGAGAATATTGAAGCGTTAAAAGTAAAGTTTTTTTTTGGGACGAACAGAGTAGTGATCAGTGGTGGATTGTTCATGATGGATGTCAAATTAAATCCACTGAACATTTGTAGAAACGAAGTGTGACGAATAATTTCGATTTTCGTTGATACTTTTGCTAATGTTTGTTCAGTTGTGGTGACACCAAAAACTGCAGGAATCAATGAGCAGAACAAGAACAAGGACGAACTCAACGCCGACAAAAGGCAAGGAAAAAAAAAGGGTTAATTTTTTCCGTGCCATTACAATTTTCACGGTTTGCCAATATGCCATCGATGTGTCACTGACAGATGGGGGCCGCCATAGTCACTGACAGTGGTATATAGACAATTTCTAAAAATTATAATGGCATGTGAGTAATTTTCCCCAAAAAAAAACCTTGGGAGGCCGTGCAGGCCGCCGCCGCGCTCGGCAGCAGCGAGCTGACGCTGACGGCGTGCCAGTTCGGGCCGGTCGTCGTCGTCTCCGCGCCACCAGAGCTACTAGCAGCACCGCGAGTACAACCAAGGCGCCGCCATGAAGCGCCGAGCACCACTGCAACGACGACGACGACGAAGCCATGGCGAGCTGAGTCCTCGTCACGTACTCGCTCGCCGGTCTGTGCAGCTCAGCTGCTGAAATTAAACGATGCTTTTATAGCTGCATGCGTCGTTGGACGAACACACGTTGGCACACCACCCACACGCGCGCGTCGTCAAAGTCACACGCACGCACCCGGACGAATACACTTTAATACGATCTCATATCTCAAAATCTACATGACTCTTAGTCGGTTTGATCGAGGAGCACTGCACCATGGCAACGGCGACGAGCTGAGCTAGCCAGTGACAGCGAGCGCGTCAAGTGTCAACTCCATCCCACAACGCGGTCGTCCGTTCGCGCACGCGCGCGCATGCATGCACTGACGAAACCCTGAACACCATATGCTGAATTGCAAACATATCGATCTCATTCTCGCCTCCACCACGCACTACTGCACGCACGCCAGAAAGCAGGAAGCAGGCAAACGCAGTGCTGAGCTGCTGATTGCACTGACAAAAGTGGTGTGCAAGTCTGTGTCATGGATGCGTGAGAAGGCCACACATGGCGTGCACAAAAAAAAAAAGAAGCTAGGGCTAGCTAGGGCAATCTCTTTCACAGGCCGGGTTGATATCCACACGCTTCAGTGGTGGCAAGGTACGTACGGTTTAGCCTCTCGTGATCGATTTGTGCATCAACACCTACCAAATTAAACGTGCACAAGCAGTTCGTGCATCTGGTCAGTTTAATTAGCTGCGCCTGCGCTACGTACCGAAATGGTTAAGGAAGTGCAGGCCTAGCTAACGAGGCTGTCACTTCATAGTTCATCCCACTAACAAGTAAGAACTGTCACTAGTGCCCTAGTGGCATCCACGCTAAGTTTAGTCACGAGAGATTTGATAATCTAAGTCAATAACATGCTCGTGGAGGATGGAGACATGAAGTTGTCGTCGGAGGGAATCAACCAAAGTAGTGGAGAGGTTGAAGTTCTCTCGATCTTGGCGGGGGCTTCGCCGGCCGGAGCTAGCTCTGCTCCCATTTGCAGGCTTGCAGCGATCCGACCTTACACGCATAATCCACCAGTCGTGGTGGCGAGGGAGAAAATGGCCGGGACTGAGGGTGGCAGCACTGGCAGGAGGGGCTTCGCAGCTGGGAATGGGTTGATCGGCGAGTAGAATGAATCGATGAATCGCCGAGAGGCCGACGACGGCCAGAGGTAGACGAAGACGACGCGCGCGCGCGCGGCTAAACATGGGATCCGTCTCATGGGCCGTTTGAGACTTGCCGCCTTTCGGTCTAGATTGCTATGGCCTTCTTCCGCTCAGCTCCTTCTCTTCAGAATTTCCCTGGCGATCTCTTCATGCCGTTCCTCGCCGGAGCGGCGTATCACCTGTGGTAGGTATTTAACAAACTAAACGTTTCTTACATCTTATTAAAACGTGCAGATTTCCGTGCTGTTCGTCCGTAACCTCGTCTTCCCACATTCTATAAAAAAACCGATCAAAACTTATACCTATTAAAACCGCCCGAACCGGCCCGCCTCAGCGCACAACCACCTGGCGGCACGCGCAGTGCATGTATGCAGCAACTGAAAAGAAAACGTGAGAAAAAAAAATAATAAAAAAATATACTTTTGCAATTCAGTTTTTTAATTTCTTTATTTTTATGTGGATGTATGAATTTTGTGTAAAAACACTTAAATTTCTAAAAAAAATCATACAGAAACATGAATTTTACGCAAATACCCTGTTACAAAATAAGTTCCTATTGCAAAGCACATGAATTTGACTAGTTACTTTAATGTTTAGGGTTTCTTTGTAATACGAGAATTTTACAAAATTTTTAAATAAATTATATTTAATCTTTCAAAATTCCTTTAAAAACCTGATTTAGTGTTATATAAAAGACCCAAAAATTTGAGTTCCATATACGGAGTATTTATATTCGGCCAATAAAAATCGTCACTTCGCCTTACGAAGAGATAAGTGGGCCCACCTGACAGTGTCTGCTCTCCCCCATCCGCCGCGGCCATGGCGTTCGTCGCCATCCACGCCTGCCTCGTCGCCGCCTCCTCGCCGCCGGCCCCGCGCCGATCCGCTCCTGCCTGCACCCGTCTCCCGCGCCTCACAACCGTGTCCGTTGACCGCCGCCGCAGCGTGCGGCACCAGCGCCGGCCGAGGCGCGCCGCCATCACCGCGTCGCTTGACCTCACCGAGGACAACGTCCGGCTGGCCCTCGACGAAGCCAAGTCCGAGGCAAGACGAGACCTCCTCCCTCCTCCTTCATATCTCCATCGACACGTATGCGAGCCTCGATCTCTAACTGACGCCATTGTTACCGAATCTTTGTGCGAAATCGCCTCTGCTCGCCGTTCAGCTGGGTCAGCTGTTCGACACGTCGGTGGGAATCACAGGTGAAATTCAGCCCAAACCTGTGCATCTGCGACGAACAGACGATGAATCGGGTTGCGATATAATCTGCTCCTCGTTTTCTGTGGATGGCAGGGCGAGTTGATCTCGCGGAGTTGGACGGGCCGTTCGTGAAGCTCCGCCTCAAGGGCAAGTTCTGGCACACCCGCGCCACCGTAGTCGCGCGCATCGGCAACTACCTCAAGAACCGCATCCCGGTGAGCCTTGTCTTGTTTCTGGCATGCTCTTGCTCATGCTTGCGAGCGCACCTCAAGAAAGTTTCGTTTTTTGGGCTGAAGAATATTAGATTGGTAGTTGGTTAATGAAGAGATTATTGTTTGTGCAGGAAATCTTAGAGGTGGAGATAGAAGATGAGAAGCAGCTTGATGATAGTCCCGCAGCTTACTGATGTAACCTCTATGAATTAACTTTCAAACTGTTCTAAATCTTGCGGTATATTAAAATTTAGAGCTCATAATTTCGGTTGTGGAAAAAGTAGTAGTGAAAACCACAGTTTTTGAAGGCAGTAAAATGCATCTGCATTTTCTGCTCTAACTTCTAAGTAGTATGCACACATGTTTAAGGGAATAAATGAATGAGTTAAATATTACAAAGTTTTCGAAGAAATGCCTATGAAGAAAGTTTTCAGAGAAATCTCAAGAGGTTGGGAAGCATGTCCGCGATAATCTATAATTCAGCCGAGCGTCCCTGTGGTGCATATTGCGATGGCATTCATCAGTCCATAGCTCCAACGTATCAACCTGAATTGCTGAAGTGAAGCTGAAGGATAAGCATACTAGAGTGGACTATCCTACCACCTTACCTTTCCGGTCAACGTTGCATAAATTCAGGGATGTCCCGTTGCCCTACATTTTGATAGTGTAGATCCAAACTCTGAAACTAGTATTTATTTTAGCACTTGCAGCTCACAAAGATCATGCAAACGAGTGCTAACGGGACCTACCTGTGGAGAGGTTTATGGCTTTTTTCCTGATTCCAAGCTTGCTAGGATCATCTTTATGTGTATTCATTTAAAAAGGTGTAGCAATGATGTGCTGGTGTGTTCTTACATTGAAAATATCTGCTCACTCCTGCAGAATGATGTTTAAGTTGTTGTGGTTATCATATTACATTTGGAATATCACTACATCAATATTCTCCTATGTTCATTATGTCTTCTGATGTGGACAGTACTCTGGTAGAACACTAGAAGTTGGCTGCTCATTCATACAAGTACTTGTCCTCCACCTATGAGCTTCATGGTAATTCATTTTTTCCATTGGAAATTCTGACATCCTTATTCCTTACATCTTTTACACAGTGGCATCATATATGTATGTTCCATGAACTCCTTGTAGAGAGTTTTGGTGTTGTAAGCTGATCTACAATCCTGCCATTTGGATTTCTGTAGTGCTACACTATATCTAAGGAAGTGTAGAACAGATCATCCGACTAACCGAGTATTGCAGCTGGAGCTATTTGTATTAAAACTGTAAATCTTGCATATTTGCATTGGGAAATTTGACTGATGATAATGGAACAAGCTAGTTCCATGTCAACAATATTCTACTGAAATCAGTATCTTGTACTGGAGTTGTTTCTGCCACAAGTAGTTCCTGTTACTTTGCATGGTCTTCCATGTACTCATCGGATGCCAATCGGTGAAAGCTGGAAACTGTTGCTTTCAAAATACAGGGAGAAGAACTTGTCTGTCATGGTTCAGACCAGAATTCCAGAAAGTGTGTGCAGTTCATCATCAAAGTGACATACTCCGTATTTTGACAAAGCTTGTTCGTGCCTACTTTGTGGTTGCAAGAAACAAGAGTTCCCAAAGAATTTGCATGGAAGATGCATCCAAAATGCTTCATCCATCAACATCTTTGACTGAAATTATTCAGCAAAACACTAACCATTGTTTTTTTTAAAAAAAACAAGGATTGCTCCAGGCTCAGAAACTGTAAACAAGGGAGCAAGAGCAAGAACACAGTTGCACCCACCAAATACAGAACTCTTCCACTTTTCTGAAGAAAAAAAAACAGATCAAGCCTTCTCATCATCTGAGACATGCTACTGTAAACTTGCACAAGCTGAACTCCAGTGCGCAACCATCAGACGCCAAACTGAAAATCCCCGACTGTTGCAGTGTCAGAACAACATGTGACAGAAAAAAAAACGTCCTGCAACTCTGACTTGACAGATGCAGCAGCGGCGCAAGTACTAAAAATCAGTTCAGGACCTTGCGGGCTCCATCCTCCATTGTCTCCGTCCGTTGCAAAGTCCAAGCTGCCATGATCGCTCGGAGGGAATGGGATCGTCCATTGTGCATTGCACCGGCGCCTTTCTGGTCAATGGTACTGTGTGTTGCTGTTACTGCATGGTCCTATCAGTATCAGCTGGCCACTGACTGGTAGTGGTAGTTGCCTAGTTGAGCTAGTTCAGTACAGTCCCACGCTAATGGCTTATCATTTCAGATTTTCAGTAGTGGTGTGCCCAAAGAAAGGATCTTTGATTACTCCCAGTTGCTTCCAAATTGCCCTCTCCTCTCTCTCTCTCTCTGTGATTTCTTTATCTTTTGAGATGCAAACCCAACCACATCATTAAGCCGAGTGAATTCTTCAGTTTTTTTTTGCATGGAAAGGAGCAACAGTGCTCTGGTTGCTCTCCTCCTCTTCGTCCTCAGGTTGCTTCTGAATAATCAAAGTCAATTAGTTATTGTAATCCCAATCTGTCGGCCAGATTAGCGAGGATCTGGTTCCATTCCATGTCAGGCCAAAAGGAAGGGAATAAACAACTGACCGATCGATCGACCGATCAGGGGCCTGATGATGAGAAAGACGACGTGGAGTTGGTCTTTCGATGGATGGAGTGAGCTGAATCACGCAAGCAAATACGAGGAGATTAACAAGACGCAACAGGCCGGAGCAGTCCTTCCTCCTCGCGGCGGTGCAAATTGCAGAGACTTTTTGCTTAAGCTCACGCATAGCTTCATGTGATCCCCACGTGAGCGCCATCTTATTATTCTGCAACGCTTCCGGAGCAAGATCAGAGACGACGACGACGACGAGCTGCAAGCCTGCAACTTGATGCTCGTCTTTGCGCGCGTGAAACCCGCGTGGTTCATCCGGCGTCTTGACCATGCTCCCAATTTCTGACCTGTTTTTGCATCACTTTTGTGCTCCGGAAGGAAAATCCAGCGTCGTTTTCAGCAGGTATCCCAAGTGTTCATGATGAGCTAGCTCAATTACTCCAGTTGCTTGCACCATGTGTGTGGCCTCTAATTGGACCGACCAGATTAAGGAGACTAAACCATATATGTCAGTACTAAGTCGGCGTCAAGCCATCACATTCACATCAGATAACCCCAGTGATCATGTGCAGACTATATTAATGGATCTGATTAACATACTGATCAGCTAGAAGTTTCTCCCCTTTTGCAGCTCAACACTGATCAGTAGCGTGTTCATTCTCTCTTCCTGGGATATCCATCAATTGGTAGCTCCAATGAAGATTAGATGTAGATTACAAGGCCAATGATATGATATGGATTTTGTCCTTTGGCTCTCCTAGATGCTGTTCTTGTTCCCCTCCTAAGGGTAGGGTAGGTTCTTCCGGGTTGCTCGTCCATTATTGGCCACTGAAAGTACCATGCAAAATTCCCTCTTAGCTTGTTCCTGGCCGTTGTTTTAGTCCAGCCAATTTGGCACCCGATTTCATTTCCTACGAAGAGCTAAGGTTCCACTGCCATCAGCTACTTAGATTCGTTTAAGGGTCCGTTTTGTTAGAGGGTACAGTTCTATTCGGATAATATTCCGTAAAGATTCGGAACAATCATATCAGAAAGTTTACTAGATGTAATTATCTGTCTCTGTCGTGTGAGTGTGTTAGTTAGAGGAGTAGAGGAGAGTTGTATCGACGGTAGTAGAGACGGGTGGGAAGAAGAGGCGGAGGTCGAGAAGGGGGTGTGAAGAAGTATTGCTACATTCTTGTAAAAGGATGGAACTATTTCATCAAAAATTGGGATGAAACCATTTAACTTACCTTAAGTAAATCTACTAAGCCAAAATATATCGCTAGACTGATCCAGCTACTCTTAACTAATTGTTTAAAATCTTCAAGGATCAGTATACAATTTCATAGAATCAAAACAGGGAGATAGAATAGAATTGGAAACGAACTCGCGTTGGAAACAACAGTGCATTTTTTTCCTGAAAGTTGTAGCTAGGGATTTTGGAAACGGTGCAGTTTATTCAGGATCATATATATCCCTGCAACATTCCTGCTCCGGATAAAAAATCTCATCTTTTTCTCCTGACAAAGTGTTCATAAATTGGAAGCCAATTCTTTGAATGTTTGGAAGATGTCCTAACACACGCACACACACATATATATATAAATAAATAAATATATATATATATATACAAATGCTATCTTACACCACGGGTGTAGAATAGCTATTCTACCGACAAATCTACTACTGAGAAAAAATTAGTACTCAATAGCTATTCTATTGAGAAAATCGACTACTGAAAGTAGTCGGTGTAGAATAGTTATTCTACACACGTGGCGTAGAATAGCGCTCCCGTTATATATATATATATATATATATATATATATTCAATTTGCCACCAAACCCAAGCTTTAACTTTGATTTCTTTCCCCCAAAATACGACACCGGAACTCCCAAAAATGCACTCATGCCAAGAGTGAGCCATGCACGGACCCAATGAGGGCCTTTTCTGACCTAACTCGTGGCAGAATCACGAAACTTCGGTTGTGATTGGTTTTATAGACTAAAATTTAGCCCGTGTCATATCGTATCGAATATTTAGACATCAATTTAAATGACTAAATTTAAACTAATTATAAACATAATTGCAGAATCGGAAGATTATTCGCGAGACAAATTTATTAAGCCTAATTAATCCATAATTAGCAAATGTTACTGTAGCATCACGTTGTCAAATCATATTATAATTAGGCTCATTAGATTCGTCTCGCGAATAATCCACCGATTATGAATGAGTTCTGTAAATAATGTACATTTAATACTCCAAAGTAATATCTAAATATCCGATGCGACGGACTAAATTTCGGATCAGGGAAACAAACGCCACCTTGCCCTTAGTTGGACACCGTTATGAAATATCAAATTCGGCAACGATTACATTATGGATATCCTCGTAGTTAACATACTTTGTAGAAAAATCCAATGACTGCATACACAGTATATATCTCAGTTTCTCAGTAGGAAAGCATGTGAGGAACTAGTGTGTCCATCCATGTCCATGGTGGAAGAGAACAAGAAAAAGCATACTAGGAGGCAGTAAGCAGCAGTAGAGGACAGCTTTTGCCATTTAGAGCCCATCACTGGCAACAAAATCCTCCGGAGTTTCTCTTCCCACCCCCCTCCTCCAGTTCTTCTCCTCCTCGGTCAAACCGCCTTTCCTTCCGTCGGAAAAAAAAGGTTGCACACCGGCCGAGAGAGTGGAGAAGGAGACGGCGGGGAGCACCAGCCAAGTCTCTTTTCTCTTCTGGTTGTTAGAATCTCTTTTGGTTCTTTGTTTTGTTTCTTGGACTTTTTTTTTGTGTGTGTGTGGATTCTTGGGTTCGTTGGAGGAGTGAAAACCTAGCATTTGTTCCGGCAAGATCTTCGTTTCCCTCGTTTACAGCCTCTTGGTTGGTGGAATTACTAGTAGGAGGGATAAAAAAGCTGGAATTTTGTGTCTGAAATTCCCTGGAGTTTTTGTCGGGAGATTTTTCTCTCTGTAGTGTTTCTTCTCTGTTGATAGGAGCGAGCAAACACATGATCTGTATGTGATTCCGACAGCCTTGTCGCGCTCTACACCGATCCATCCACTCCACCTTGCTGCTGGTTCCGGTAGTGCTCCGCTTTTGGGAAGAGGAGAGGGAGCAATCATTCAGTAGCGGAGGCCCGCGCACTTGAGGTGCCAGTTGGAAATTTCTTTTCTTTCCTGCTTTTGGTCCGCTGGAATGTGCTCATCTCTTGCATCTGATCTGGTTTTGTGATAACGGTGATTTCGGCCACAAAGTTTGCATCTTGGGTCTGAGTTTTTTTCTCATGTCAGTGGTGGAATGTCTCCATTTTTCACCAAAATTGCATCTTTATGGGTTCGTGTTTGGGGGAAATTGTGCAGCTTGGTTTGCAATCAGCACTTGATTGGATTCTCCGTTTCATATCAAACTGTATCTTTTGGGGATGATATGCCTGCAAAGTCTTCAGTGGACTCTTCCAAGTTCTTTCGTTAATCTCTCGCGCTCATCACCTTGATTTCTTCATTAGTTTCTTTAGCCCTCTGCTCTGATCCTGTTCTGATGTTGTCCAGTAGAGTTTGGGACCTTGAGTTAGTCTGGGAACTGGCCATGGAAGGCTGAAAATTTGGCTTAATGGCATGACTTCTGGCTAACTTGTTTTGCCATATGATTCCGAACAACTTTTCTTTCGTGTTTTGTGTAAACTGTTTATTCTGATCGATTTTACTATGAAGTAATCCATGTTTAATCAGGACTGATGCCGTATTTCCATGATACTTGTTTCAGTTAAACTGACTGCTCCGTCGCATGGCCGGCTCCAGGGACCATGGATCCCTCATGGAAGACTGGATGCCCCCCACAACACCTAGCCCAAGAACACTCATGTCAAGCTTCTTGAATGAAGATTTTGGCTCTGGTCCATTCGGCAATCTTTTCAGTGATAATGAGAGAAACAGACCCCAGGATCAGTTGGAAAGAAGTAAACAACTTGTGGGTTTGAGCAAGGAAGTGCCTGCTCAATTTGCAAGACCCCCATTCCAAAAGGACGTTTCGCTGGAGCCAAATTTGTTCAATCCTACACAGAGATCAAGCTCACATGGTGGTTTGGCAGAGCGCATGGCTGCCAGGGTGGGTTTCAGTGTCCCAAAATCGATACATCTCGTGCTGGTTCATCCACAGCAATTCGATCGCCTGTGGCAATTCCACCGGGTCTTAGTCCAACAACACTTCTTGAGTCACCGGTTTTCTTTACAATGCAATGGTATGCCTTGTACTCATGTTTCCTCAGTTGGTTTGCTTATGTGCTATGTCCCTGATAGGATATCTTAAGTAGGACTGTGATAATCCATAGTTAGAGTTACTAAGTTAGCATTATACACTTGCTAGTTGAATTACGAGAAACATGAGTTTTGTGCAATAAAGAAGAACATTGATTGAGGTATATTGTGTACAACATGGCTTTGGGCAGTATCAAAGCATGTGAGTACAATACTTGTTGATGCCTACTGTTGAGACCATTGTTACCCAAGAAATGGTTTTCTGATTGGAATCTTAGTGTGTTAGAAATTTGTCTTGTCTTTTATTTTGTTTATGCTAATTTTAATTCGACACTTAGTAAGTACGTATCTGCACTTTCCTTATGATACTTGCTATACAGGCACAACCTTCTCCAACCACTGGCAAATTGCCATTTTTGATGGCTTCAAATGCAACGTCAACAAAACCACCAGCTGCCAAGATGAATGAAGATTGCACATTTGGCAATGATACTTTCTCCTTCCAACCCCATTCGGGACTGCGAAGTTTCTTGACTGCAGAAAAGGTTATTTCTCTGACTGCTGGTGTCCATTTTCCCCTTCCAGTGTTATCTAGCAGTGTTAAAAAAAATCTGCTGATTAGCCAATTAATCATCCTATGAACTTGTGATCCACAGACTTCCAGTTAATTTAACATGAAATCAGGCAATTAATCGGTCGGCCAAGTAATCGGGTGCTCAACCTGATTAATCGGTTCACCACAGATTAATCGACTGTATAAAAACCGGGTGCAAGGGTTACCTTGCCTGGCTCCCCCACCCACATTGTGCCACCCTCGCGCAGGCTGCCTTTGCGTGAGCCGCCCTCCTGTCGCCACCTGTGCCACCCTCCCACCGCCGCCTGCGCTGCACATTGGGTCTTTCCTCTGTCTGCATACAACTATAGGTGAGAGAAAGAAAGATGAATGGTCATATAAATATATACATTGGGTCTTTCCTCTGTTTGCATACATATCAGTGTATCACCAATATAGTGAGAGAAAAAGAGAGAAAATGCATGGTTGCATGCAGTCCTGAGAGATAGAGAAATGGAGAGCCAGGCCCAAATGGGATTAAGTGCCAACAGTGCCACATCTGTCATCTTCTGCATATATGCATCTCTTGTGCTAACAGTGCCAATGGGTGTGTATTACTTCTGTTCCTCTTGACTAGAACTGCATGCATGTTTAGTATCAACACCCTGATATATTATTCAACTACTTTATGTGAAGCAATTAATTGGTTGACTGATTAATTCATCTCTAATCCTTGCCTCCTTGGCTGGCCGATTAGTTACCAATAACCGTTTTTTCCAACGCTGTTATCTAGTACTGTTCCAGTTCTTTTGTTGTAAATTTTACTACCAAGATTACCTATCGCATTTTGTTTACACATTCATGCTTATTGTACAGGATCACAATGCTTGTCACCAAAGCCAGTCCTTGTCAAATATTCATCAGCAGGAGTCCAGTCTTCAGTCAAGCTTTACTGCAGTCAAGGATACGACTGATGAGAGAACTGTTAAAACAAATACATCTGATTCCATGTTTGGTGATAACCACTCTTCTTCTGACGAACAGGAAGATGATGAGACAAACCAAAATGGAGAATACTCTTCTGCCACTGTCAGCTCCTCAGCTGAGGATGGATATACATGGAGGAAACATGGACAGAAGCAAGTTAAGAACAGTGAGCATCCAGGAGCTACTACAAATGCACACACCCTAATTGCAATGTCAAGAAAAAGGTGGAGCGTTCTCAAGATGGTCAGATAACAGGGATAATCTACAAGGGTACTCACAATCACTCTATGCCACCTTCAAACCACCAGTCAGGTATCCCTTTCTCACACACCAATGCTCCAGAAGTGAATGTCCTAGAGAGCCGTGGATCGCAGGCTGGCCTTAACTCTGCATCATTGTGGGAAAATGCTGAAAAGGATTGCAATCGAGGTGTTCAAAGTGAAGGTATCGAAACAAGAACAGCTGTTTGTCTTCCTATACCGACCAATTGTGATGCATCTATCATGGAATCCCAAGATGCAGTTGATGTCTCAACTCTGTCTAATGAGGAGGACGATAGGGCAACACACGGCATGGTTTCTATAGACTGTGATAGGGATGGAGATGAGACTGATTCAAAGAGAAGGTTAAAGTCTCCACCACTTAACTACTTAACACAGGCACGAGTGCATGATATTGTATTCATTGATGAATCTGGTCCTTTTTCAGGAAGTTGGATGCTTTGACAGCTGCAAGTGCTACTATTACTGCCGCCAGTAACATTGACATGGGAGGAGCGGCATCGAGAGGCATCCGAGAACCTCGTGTTGTTGTTCAGACAACAAGTGAGGTTGACATCCTTGATGATGGTTACCGCTGGCGCAAGTATGGGCAGAAGGTTGTTAAAGGAAATCCAAACCCAAGGTCAGTTTAATGTCACTGCATTTCTTGCAGTAATTGATCATGCAGCACCTCATCCTTTCATTAATGTTTGATATTCTTGCCATCATCCTGAGATTAGTTACATTATTATTTCTTTTGTCTGCAGGAGCTACTACAAATGTACACACCAAGGCTGTTCAGTGCGCAAGCACGTAGAGAGAGCATCACATGATCTAAAATCCGTCATCACGACGTATGAGGGGAAGCACAACCATGAAGTTCCAGCTGCCAGAAATAGCGGGCATGGGAGCTCAGGTTCTGGAAGTGCTCCATCTGCACCACAGGCTAATAGCTCTCAACGCAGGCAAGAACCATTACAAAGCAGCTTTGGTCAGTTTGGTGGTGCTGCTCCTTTAAGCTCTTTCGTCTTCCCACCAAGAAGCCAGTTTGGACCAGCGGCAAGCAATTTCCACTTCGGGATGGTCCCGCCCGGCATGGCGATTCAGATGCCCCCTCTAGGGCCTCTTGCTCAAACAAAGATGGTTGGCCATCCATCTACTATGCAGGGCTACCCAGGGTTCATGATGCAGGAAGGAGAGCTGAAGGCAGAGCCGGTGTCGCAATCCAGCTTCCCAGCAGTAAATCAGGCTTCATCCTTCCAACAGATCACAAGCAGGCCTCCATTTGGTCCTCAGATGTAAACAATAGGAAAAGAAAGAAAGGATAGATGTGCTTCAGCTTCCATACATGGTAGCAATGCTACAACATAGCTTTGTTCTATCTTCAATGGTTCCTCCCTTTTTCTTTGGGTGTGTGTTTTTTTTTTTCAAGCAAAGAATGCATAGGATGTTACTCTTTATCCTTCCGTTGTAATTAGAAAAGAAGGTAGTGTTCAAGACAAAGGAAATCATTCAATTGCAAGTGTTGATCGTCAAAGCAATGATCTTTTGTGTTGTGAGAATCATATCATATCAGTACTGCCAAATGATATGATATGATTCTCAAAGTAAAAAAAAGAAGAAGCAATACAAATATACCAGTAAGCTCTGAAGTTTTTGCATCGTCTCAGATTTTACTCCTGTATCTGACTAGCTTTGCCAACGTGTCCTGAGCAGCCAGTGTGTGGGCATGGTCATGTCCAAGCATGACAGTCCTGATGCTGATGCAGGTTCTGCAGAGCTCCTCGCCGCTGTCGAACAACCCGCCTCGCATCAGCAGCTTTGCCCTCGTCTCGAGCAGCGTTGCCTTGAGCAGCGTCACCTCGTGCCAGATGAATCCATCGGCATGGTCGCTTGTCTGCAGCTTCTTCTTCCAGCACTGCAGTGGCCCCTGCTTCGAGTCTTGTATCCGCGACGCGAGCGACTTCTCCGCGTCCTCCAGGATGCCGGTGCACACCTTAAGCAGCTCCAATGCCGAGCCGCACCGTGAGGACGCCATGAACGCCTGGATCGCAAGCGGCAGCGCCGTTTTCTTGATGAAGAGCACCATGTCAACCGCCCTGAGCTGAACAACGGGCGGCTCAGACTTGAACCCAAACACGAGGAATGCGGTTGCCCACATGTGATCCGAGTACACAGACATATCTCGGGACCTTGTGACACCGGACACAGCTGCAGTTGCTGGTGCTAAATTACCAGTGATCTTGCTAAAGAGCTGTATGATTGGGTGAAACTGGATCCAGATGCCCGGGTGCCGCGCTGTTTTCCGTGCCAAGCCAAGTTTCACTAGTAAGAGGGCTGACTCCACCTCAGGCTTCCTTGCTTGTGGAGCTAGAAAGCAGTGTGTGCCACATAATAACAGCGCGGTCTTGATGGATACACCCCACAACTGGATGCTATTGGCTTTTGTTGGTAGCTTGCTGGCCATGGCAGCTAGTAGGGTTGATGACATGGGAGCTGGAGCTAACCAGGAACCGGCTGTGATCATTCTCAAGGCGAGGCTTCCTCCTTTCACACGGTCCATCAATGCAAAGCAGAAGGCTAATACCTTAACCAGGAAAAAATTGTCCCGCCATAAGCTGTCGTCGTTGGCGCTGCGAACAAGCATGTTGTCACTCAACGATATCCTGTCAATAGCATCAAACAGCATGGAAGGAGCAATCATCAGCTCAGACAACAGAGAACCAACAATCCACAAGCCAAAGCTCAGTCGGCCCAACCGCTCATCGAAGTCTCGGAGAATTTCTATTTCCTGAGAAGGGTAGTCCTTCTTGATTCCCCCCTTCATCAGGATCATAGCATCAGGGAAGGGGAGATGCATAAGCTGCATCGGTTCAAGGTTCATCGCACGCGGTAGCCGTGTTGTCACAATGACATGGCTTGCTCCAGTGTTCCTAGGTATGAAGTCATGCAGGTCCTTCCCCTCCCACCAATCCCTCTCGCTATCGAGGTTATCAATGATAAGAAGGTAGGGAACATCCCTGAAAAGTTCTTGCCTCACCCTTTGAAATGCATCATACTCTTGCTCCTCAAAGCTCCTAACCCTGCCCCTCTCCTTCTCAGCCTCAGCACTGATATCCAATCCCAAATACATCGACAAATTCAGTATATTCTGTCTCAAGTATCTGGCCTCACCTCCAATCCAGAACACCATCTTGTACCGCGGTGAGTACCGATATGCAAACTCCAATGCAAGCTCAGTCTTGCCAATGCCTGAAATGCCATTTACGCAAATCACACCGGGATTTCCATGATCCTTGCTGCTGCACCTGAATCTTGATTTCTTGTGCTTTGATCTCTGCTTCTGAATGCTTCTCCCTTTCCCTGAGGACGTCTCGATCACAGGATTAGCAAATGCCTCCAACATAGGCTGCTTGCATTTGCGCAGATCCAAGCTGATGAACCTACCATTAGATGTCCTCACAGTGTCACTTTCCTCATCAGCAAACTCATCTGAGACACCACTGGACTCACCATTAGTCATGGCACTCCTTGGGCACTCGAAAACTTCGATGTCCTCCGTGCAACCGAAGAACATGCCCTCAATCTCAGAAAGCTCCTTCTCCCTTCCAACGAAATGCTTGTTTCGCGGAAATGGCAGACCTTCAATTCCATGGCTCTCATTTTCACCAATATTCCTTCGACCAAGCTTCGATTGCAGAATGGTGGCTGTCCTTGTCACACAACTTCTCCAATTGCTCTCATTTGTCTCGAGCTTGAACTCATGACACCGCATTAGCCCCTCAAATGCTTCAGCTCCCTCCTTACCTCCCAATTTGTCATGAAACAGCCCGGCAATGTCCAGCACCTCGGCGTCGAACAAGATAGGCACTAGGTTCCTCTTCTGAGCAAAGAACCGGATCTCCTCCAGGCTGAACGGATTCAGGAAGCTAGCCATGGTGACAACCACGACGCCGAAGGTCACTGAACAAATAGTCCGGTCTGCAATCTCATGGCTCTGCGTGTCTGAGTACCTAGACCGGTCGGCCATGAAAGAGGCAATGCCCTGTAGCTCGAGCTCCGACTTGAGCCACTTGCAGAACCTAGTGAGAGCAATGCCTGGGCCATGGAAACCAATGTAGACATCACAGCTCCGGAGCTTGGTGCTGGACATGGGCGACGCCACGATGCCCCGGGTGAACGAGACGCGCGGCATGGGGAAGGAGAAGGACGTGCGTGCCGGCGCGCCGCAGCCGCAACCGCCACCGCCACCGCCACCGCTGGAACTCTTGGGCGGGTCGACGCCGCGAGAATCATAGCGCTCCGACAGCGGCGTGCGCTCGGCGCTCGGCGCGTCGGTGTCCTCCGAGTATAATCCGTCAGTATAGGATGCCGGCGTCGGCACAGCAGCAGCGGCATCGGATGCCTTGGCTTCTCGATGAAGCTGCCGCGGCGGCGGCAGCGGCGGAGTCGGGTCGGCGACTCGAGGGGAGACGTAGGGGGACTGCAGCGCGGAGACGAACGCGGAAGACGGCGGCGACGGCGAGTTGAGGTAGGGCGAGATGGAGATGGCCGGTGAGATGGGGTTCGACCAATCGGAGCCGCTGCTGCAATCGCCATTGGTCGTCTTGACGGTGAGAGACTTCGTGGCAATGCTGATATCTTTGGCAACATCAAGAAAGCATGGGATGTTTTCTTCTCCGTCCATGGCTAACAACTGAATCAACAAATCTTCAGTTTTTTTGTCAAGAACATCAATAACTCCCGCTCTCCTGTCGCGATTGCAGCAAATCGAATTCAGAAAGGGTTCAGAAACCACAACCCTACTCATGTGATTCATAAAAAAATCGGAGCTTGCATAAATAACTAATCGCATTCAACAAAAACAAATAGAATAAAACTGGAGTAACAATGTAACATACCAGTGGCCAAATACCAGTCTAGCATTCAAGAATCCAATGCCATTAGGAGTGTGCCGATACACCTGCTGGGCCTCAAGGGATCAACATTCAAAACAACGGGAAAAGGGTCAACTTTTGTTATTAAAACCGTACAATGATCTTGTCTCAGGGAGGAAGAGAGGAGGGTGGAGCCCCTATATCAATATGTCAACTTGTCTAGCAGTTTACAGCTTCAACTTCGAAGTGTTCCGGGTAAATCGTGAGGATGGGGAATTCGATACGATAAAGAACAAATTTTGTTGCCAGCCACATGACATCAAAAGATGCAACTCGCAAGAGAAAGGAGCAGTTGCTACAAGCCCAGAACCGCAAAGACCAATGGCATTTCTAAATCAGAAGCAAAAAAGGCAGTGAGCCAGTGACCATGACCAAAGGCAGTAGTAGCAGCACCAATGCTTGCAAAGATAGGAGGCAGGGACATGGATGCCAATTGCTCATGGGAAATTCAGGGAGGCAAGTGATTTATCCTTCACAAGCATCAAATCAAATCAAATGTAATTACTACTCCTGCCAGTAGCACAGTGTGATCCACTGATTCTCACTTCAATGGCCGTGGCCATAGCATGGTCGCATGGAGCCATGGACCATATATTAATCTCGCAGCTCTGCAGGTGAACATGCAGTAAAAATGTTCACGGTTCTGTCAGAAAACTGGAGGGACCTACTGACGAGAGCGACCGGACGAAGCCGCGGTGACGGCCCTGCACACGCATCAAATTCTGCCGGGTTCAAGTCTAGCGCGGCGTGATCGAACACTGCTCTGCCTCCTCGCAGGCGTCGCACATGCAGTGCTGCTCCGCGTCGATGGGTTCATGGCGCCGCGGCGCTTAACAGATCTATGGCAGGAGACAAAGCTCGCCGGAAACTAGGGACCTACTACTAGTCTACTACTGCCGGCCGACCGGCAGAGCCCGTCAAACGCGTGAGTGCAAATATGCATCTCACCGAACCTGAAATCCTGAGCTGTGATCAGTTTCAGTAGAAAAGAATCTTCAGGGCGCCAGTGATTCTGCATTTCTGACGACTCCTACTCCATATGGCATATTTGTCTTTGTTTTGTGGGTTAATGGCTTATGTGACACCGTTATTCTCTGTTTCCCCAAAAATACAACTAAAATTTCGCGAATAGCCGATATGCCATTATTATTACAGATTGACTCCAAAATGTCATTTGGGCCCACATGCAGAGTACTACATTTCAAAATTCCCACTTTACCCCTACTCCACAGAACCTCCGCGGCCGGAACCAGAGATCGATCCGGCTGCCAGCCATGGCCTCCCCCGCCGTCTTGTCGGCCTCCGGCCACCGCCTCCTCTCCACCACGTCCACGGCCGGATCCACCAAGCTCCCCGTCCCGATATCCCATCTCCGCAGACTCGCGCAGGCGGGCCGTCTCGCCGACATCGACGCCGCCCTCGCGCTCGCCGACATCGACGCCGCCCTCGCGCCGCTCCTGCCGTCCCAGTTCGTCGTCGTGCTGTCCGCCCTATCGGCGACGGGCCTCCCCGACCGCTCCTCCGCGCTCCTCAAGACCATACGGTCCCCCATCGCGGCGCACCTCAACGCGCTCCTGGCCCCGCTCCTCCGCCGCCGCCGCCTCGCCCGCCTCGTGCCCTACATCCTCTCCGCGCACCCCTCCGTCTCGCGCGACACCATAACGAACTCCATCCACGCAAAGGCCCTATGCCTCAGGTCCGGTGCCGGCTCCGCGATGCACCTCCTCCAGCTTGAGTCGCCTCCGTCCATCCAGCAAGACAAGGGGGATTTATAGAGGCCGACAGGCGAGGTGGACGATGCTCTGTTTACGCGGGAGCAGCTGGCAGCCGGCGGCGGGAGCGGCGACGCGTCTCGACGGTGGCGCGACCATGGCGGCCGGCGGGAGCGGAGGCAGAGAGAGGCTAAGGCGGAGGCTTGAGGTAGAAGATGAATAGTCGGGGTAAAGTGGGGATTTTTGAAATGTAGTACTCTGCATGTGGGCCTAAATAACATTTTGGACTCAATCTGTAATAATAATGACATATCAGCTATTCGCGAAATTTTAGTGGTATTTTTAGCGAAATAGAGAATAATGGTGGCACAGAAGCCACTAACCCTTGTTTTGTGCGTGTTAGATCGTAAGGTATCGTGATCACGGCTTGACGGCTATCATTTTATTAAGCTTGTTAACAACATACACATGAATTTCAAGCTTGATTATGATATGTGATGGTGGATTCAACACGACAAAGATGAGGGAACGATTCATGAACTACGAAAGTTTGACCCTTTTTTTCCAAATTTGTCTGATAAAACATTCTGACTACGAACAGTGTTAATTTATACATAGATCAAATTTAGAATTAAAATTTTGTAGCCGGCGATGTACTTGTCCACTCGCTGATTTATCAACAAGTCACTTATTTTCTATCTAATGCGAGAAAGATGAGCCATTTCACGATTTGTAAAAAAAAGATTTTTTGGGAGAAAACAGGTGACTTTTTCAGGCAATTTACATAAGAAAACAGTTGTCATATGCGAAATCATGTACTACCCGCACATGAGACGCCAATCAAGGAAAAAAAACGGCAAGAATTAGCGATAAGGGAGGGAAGCTGCCGAGCAGGACGACAAGTCTGTCTCTTCTTTGGATCCCCCAAGATCGAGTCCAGCAATTCCGATCCCACCATGCGCTCCCATCGATCCCGAGAGCTCGTGTCTCCCGCTCCCAGGTGGGTTCCCTGATCCCATCCGGCACCCAAAGCAGCGGCCTTTGACGGCAATTGCGGGCGGCAGGCATGGATTCCGGCGCCAACAGCACGAATTCCGCGGCCGAGTCGGTGGCTGAGTCGCCTGCGCCGGCTTCCCCGCCGAGCCATCCCGCCTCCGTGGTCACCAAAGGCCGTGGTTTACGGCGGTGGCGCCGTATCGCTCGGGAGCACCATGATGAGGGCTCCCCGCCAGGCCCTGTTGCGGCCGCCGGCGCGGATGAGGACTGGGCGCAGCTCCACAAGCGCCGTCTCCCTCTCGCCGCCAACGCGCCTAAGGGGAAGCAAGACCCCTCCGCCGCAGAGGAGGAGAGCCTCGTCGCTTCCGTCGAGTCCAGCTTCGTGCCACCGGAGGCGCCTCCGTCGCCGGTTCAGACTAAGCTGGACCCGGATCTTGGCTTTCTGATCGCCTCCGCGGGCTTCTCGGTCGGCGCCGGCGGCGCTGACTCCGACAACAGCGACGATCGAATCAGCAAGTCCTCCACCAACGCTCCCGCGTCTCGCGCTCTCCCGCGCCACGACTTCTCCTTCGCCGGCTTCGGCCGCGAGCGCGACAGGACGCGACCCCGCGCCCCCGGCGCCGGTGCTCACGGCAAGAGCATCCGCCCCGCACGCGCGCGCGGAGCTAGCGCGCGCGCTTCCGCTGGAACCGTCTCCACGGTGGAGGCGGAGAACTCGCGCTCCAGCGTCGAATCCAACCTCCGAAGCTCTGGCGCTGCTCACGCCCGTCAATCCAGTGCTGGCATAAGCAGCAATGGCGTTCACAAGGTTCTTTACGATGACGCTGAGCACAGTGACGGTGAACCTCCCAGCGAGGAGTTGCGATCTGCCGCAGGAGGTTTCTACAAGGAGAATGGGACTGCAGCGGGGAGATCGACACACAGTGATTCTGATGCCGATGACCATGCCTTTGATGAAGGGAGTATATGCAAGGGTGAGAATGGTGATCTCCATCGAGGTGTTGATCCATATGTCAGGTCGATTGCTTTGCTCCAGTCAGCCGAAGAAGCACTTGAGAATGGTAATATCAAATTCCCCTTTATCATAGCTTAATTCATGAAAAATCAGCTCCCCATGCTTTCTCTATTTGATTGTGAAAGGCCTAGTACTCAAATGCATCTCTTTGCATAATCTTTCAAAAGAGTGAATACATATAAACTGTACTTTTGTCTTTTCATTTGCTTGATGGAAGACCTTATACTATATCAATTCATTAGTATTGCTTGGCATGAAGTCAACACTTCCTAGTTCCTACTCTCCACTTATCTTAAAGGGTGAAATCCAGAGACTCCAGAATGCAACCCGTCGTATTTGTTTCAGCTATTGTATTTTGAGATTCATCAGTTCAGTTTCGTAATAAGTGCAAGATATGGACAGTGGTTGTATATAATGATCAATGAATGAAAGGACGATACGCAAACGCATGGTTACCCTAGAGGAGTCAATATACTAAATATTTGAAAAAGTTAACTCACGCTGGCTGCATGCCTCTTTCATTTAAGTCGCAACTGGTGGTTATGTTCATGAAGCAACACTTTTGAATGAGTTTCTCCCATGAAAAACTTTTGCAAAGTATAGAATTAACTCTTACTATATGTGGACATATGGTCTTTTTGATGTTCTGTTTTTGATTGAGTGGTAACTTGTAAGATGAGTAGGTTAAGGTTCTGGCACGCTTGTGAGTGCTAAAAGGAAATACAGTAAACGACTTGTTGCCAATTTTACATTTTGCAGCCAATAACAATTGTTTGGTGAAATGATCAATTTTGATCGTATACATTTTTTGGCGAGGAATTATGGCCAAATGTTGTGCCAAATATTTTGTTCTAAATTTTGACTGGCTCATTTTGTCCGAAAAGTCATCCCTGTTCAAACCTAATCATTGTGGCATTCAGTTTTTGAAAATGATTTATTCTAAATATATGGCATGCTTGATCTCCTAGAAGTAGAAGCATTTATTGTATTCTCCTAGATTTTTCTCAGGTATAATCTGTTACACCATAATTAAGAAAATATATTGCCCCTACATGTTCTGCAAAGTTTCCTTATCAATTCAGCATGATCATAACAAAATGTTGTATTTCATATGATCTGTTAAAACCTGATTTTATTTTTCTCCAATCAAAGAATGTTCCAATAAATATTTGCTTCACTGTATTTTGCAGAGATCCGAAGGTTTGTTGAAATCAGAAAAGAAACTTGGGAAGATTCCACAAACAATCACAGTGAGACAGAATGGAGCAGTTCATGCCATTTTGATGATTCTGCAGAACTAAGTGAGGAGTTGAAGCTTCTTGAGTCCAGGCTGGAAGAAGCTTCTGTGCTTATCAATGATAAGGATTCAAGAATAGTTGAACTTGATGCACTCAACCACAAACAACCAAGCAAACCTGTGCTATGCAATAGTGAGCTTCTGTCTCTGCGGTCCGATATGGATCGACTGTTCTTGGAGAAGATGGAAGCAGAGACTCAATGCTTCATACTAACAAGAGCATCACAAGCTTGGAAACCCTGACCGATGATCAAGCTGATCTGCCTGAGGATCACAAACAGCTGGAAGCTAAGGTATGGCACAGTGAGAAGAGGGCAATGGTGCTGGAGGAGATGGTCGAGAATCTAGAGACACAATGCAAAGACCTTGCTAGGACTTCAGAAATCTTGAAGCTGCAGGCTAGAGCAAGTAGAGCTTCACTGTTTTGTTCCATCCAGTTCGTTCTTCTGTGTATCGCCTTAGGAACCTTCCTGATTCGTCTATTGCCCTCTTCTGAATTTGTACCTACCTGAAGATAGAAAATCTCGTGCCAATGAGCCTTTGCATTGTGTAGGCAGGCATTCTTGAAAAGTTCTTCCTTGTAATCCATTAAGCATTGGTCACATTATAGTTTTTCAGTCCGTAACATCAACTCAATTTTGCAAGCGATCTCTTCATTTCTTTAGTGTACTTCGTCACAATTGTAGTTATCTTGATTCTGTAAATGACAACGTTCCTATATGAATGGATTATATTTTGTTTTCAGGCTGCATGAATTGAACTTAGAAATGTATTCCAAAATCTTGTTTTTTTAGATAAAGATAATGTTCCTATTCTTTTTTCTCTTCTATTATGTTCAAACTTTTAACTTTTCAAAATCTAGACCTTTTAAATGATCAACTAATATACCTACGGCTTATAGTTTTTTCGACTAGCGTGATAATCTTTAGGCCGTGATAGATTTTTTTTGTCTTAATAATATACAGATGGATGTTCAAGCAAACAATCGACAATAGTAAACTTCACAATTTAATTTCAAATTTCAAAACTTCACATTTCAAAAAAACAAAACAGCGGCTGTGCTTGCATTGTTTGGCCACTATAGCTGCCTCTAATTTGCTCATCCATATTTAGGCTCCATTTAGTTACTTTAGTTTAAAGTTTAGTCTCGTTACGTCGGATGTTTGAGTACTAATTAGAAGTATTAAATGTAGATTAATTATAAAACTAATAACATAAATGAGGGTTAATTCGTGAGATGAATCTATTAAACACGATTTGTTTGTGATTTGACAATACGGTGTTATAGTAAACAAATGCTAATGATGGATTAATTAGGCTTAATAGATTCATCTCGTGAATTAGTTAGGGCTTATGTAATTAGTTTTATAATTAGCTCATATTTAGTCTTTTTAATTAACATCTGAACATTCGATGTGATGTGACTAAACTTTAGACTAGAGGAACCAAACACCCCATTAATTACCATGGTCATGAATATTCATGGTAGCTATGGATGTGTCGTTGCTTGTTCGAGCGATGGTATACCACGGGGGTCTGCGGCATGAATTTGTTTAGGTAGTGGGAGGACTTTGTCGATGAATTTGATGGTTATCTCTAATCAGGAGACAAAATAGAGAGATTTTAGACAGGTTCGGACCTCCCGAAGGATAATAATCATACTTTTATATGTGTATTATTAGCTTTAAGGTGCAAAATTAACCTCAAGCGTGTAGGCAAAAAATATCAGATCTCCCTCCTTTAGGTTCTCCCCAATCCCTTTATATGAGAGGAACATGGGTTACAAATGATGAGTAAAGTGCCTCATTAATGACCAATTAAAATGTTAACGGTTAATTCATGAGCAATGACTCTAAGATTATGACACAAATAATTGTGGTGTAAGGAGGTTTAATGACGGCCCGACCCTTAAAGGTTGTCGTATAAATACTGGTGGTCTCGGGAGGGCTCCTTGCCGAGCGCTAGACTCGGGAGTCCCTGGTCCCTCGACCATTGACCATATGAAGGGAGCCGATCATTGACTATTCAGCCTAAAACCACTCAGAAGTAGCCCAATATCATGTTCCCGACAGGATGAGAAAGTTCTATATTTATCACTGCAAGTTTACCTGATTCTGAATTTGATACTTGAGATATACATGTCGGTGAGATAGTCAGTAATATATATATATATAACCAAATGAATTTTCAGCGACACGTCTTGAATCCATGATAGACATGATTTCCAAAACCGATTGTCGCATTAATGGTGTCCGGTTTGTATTAGTGACGTGTCTATCTGAATAATTCTTGACAACTACCCTATACTATATGGATCAGGGAGTAATTAAGCGCGCCATTATGTGAGAAAGGTCATGGGGTGTGTCTCGTATGTGATACGAGAACTTGGTACCAGCTAACTCACATCCCTTTCACAAGACATAAACAATTAATAATAAGATTAGGACCGGTGGGTGGGATAATAAATCGGTTTGACGGAGTATATATCATCTGTTTTGTATTATTTTCATCATACTATAGACTTAAGGGTGAGACGGTTAATATGGACACGAGACAACTTGTTATATACTTTTATATCCTTAATAAACTTTATTAATAGTTCAGGGGGTAAGTCATAAGTAATACTACTCTAAAACATGCTATTATGTTATGATATTATAACCATGTGTGTTGAGGGAAATACTTCATCCTCCAGCGTCATTCAAGATCTTTGTATCAATACTATGTGAAGATAAAAGGAAGCTGGAAGTCATGAACTACGGAGATCCTAACAACCATCAAGGCTCCGCTACTTCCAGAGTGTTCCAAGGTGGAGGGTTCAATAAAGGCTTCGGCCCGAAAGAGATTCTCAAAGGACCTTCACCCAAAGGGACGCTCCCAGCAAGGACGGAATGATTACCTTCTTTCAGTTGACTTAAACTTTTACCCTTTTAACCCTAAGTAGAATACTAAATAGTATCCACTAGATCGGTTATAACTAGAGGGTAAAAAGGTCTTTTCATAATGTATCTTGACTATAAATACCCCTTCCTCACCATGTAAGGGGCATCTAATATTCAGGTATTCAATACACACTCCAAACTATCTCGAGCTATTATCCTATTCGGAGGCTTGGAATAGTTCGCAACGAAACTTCGTCGGTTATCCTTCGAGTTTAACGTGTTTAAACACGTATCTCGAGCTATTATCCTATTCGGAGGTTTGGAATAGTTCGCAACAAAACTTCGTCGGTTATCCTTCGAGTTTAACGTGTTTAAACACGTATTATTTCTAAAAAGGGAAATTTGAGGATTTGCCACTAAAAAATTTGCATATTTTGATTATTTGCCACTTGTGTGGATAACAAGTGGGACCATCTGAGTGTATGACAGTAGCCCAAAGTGGCAAATAATCGAAACTCATTTTTAAAAGTGGCAAATCATCACAAATTCCAAAAAATAAAAATCTTCTAGTCCTGCATACGTATGCACCACGCCCGGCCACAAAACGCAACTACTCGTCGTGGGAAGTCGCAGTCGAACGAGAGCCACAAAACGCAACTACCCGCTTCTCTCTCTCTCTCTTCACGAGCTCCCGGTCAGCTGCACGGTACCGTACGTACTCTCGGAATTTATGGCTCTTTTGAGTAGATTTGATTGTTTTGATTATAAATTTCGTTGGTTTATGATTTGATTACAAGTAGATTCGTCCAAAATTCATCAAATGCACGTGTATATATGAGCAAGGGAAAAAAAGAAAATTAACCGCTAAACGAAACGGTATTAGTGACCATTGAAGATTTGTGTGGAGTGAGGTAAGTTGTATGTAAGAATAATCATTGAAGACTTGCGTGCACGTAGACTATAAATACGGACAACTTTTCTAGAAAATACAGAAAATGTAATAGGTAGGAGAATTTTTGATATAAGGAACATAACTATTTGTTTGGTTAAATGGTTTTCTTGAACTAAAGTTTAGTCCGTGTCATATCGGATGTTTGAAAAACTTGAATTGATTATAAAAATAATTGTAGAATTGGAGGATTATTCAAGGAGACAAATTTTTTAAGTCTAATTAATCCATGATTAGCGAATGTTTACTGTAGCATCATATTGTCAAATCATGGCGTAATTAGGCTCGTTAGATTCATCTCGCGAATAATCCATCGATTATAAATGAGTTTTATAAATAGTTTACATTTAATACTCCAAAATAGTATCTAAACATTCGATGTGACGGGACTACATTTTGGACTAGGGTAACCAAACACCCCCTAAACTTTAGTCCATGTCTCATCGAATGTTTAGATAATATCTCAGAGTATTAAATGTGGACTATTTATAAAACATGTCCATATATAATAAGTGGATTATTTGCGGGACGGATCTAATGACTCTGATTACGTCATAATTTAACAATGTGATGCTACATTAAACATTTACTAATCATAAATTAATTATGTTTATAATTAATTGGAATTTGATCTATTAAATTGATGTCTAAATATCTAACGCGACTACAACTAAACTTTAGCCCATCAACCCTCTTTGTTTTGATAGTCAAAAGCCTGCCAAACTGTCCTGTAAATTATTGATTAATTTCTTATTACGAATGGTTCTTTACAATAGTAGAGCGTGGTACGTCCGTATGCTATTTATTATTCATCACAACGAACGTGGTGTGCTCCCACACACACACACATCAAGTCCTAGTAGATTTTGTTAGGAATTTGTGAATTTCGACCATTTTGGCAAGGCTCGAATTAGTGAAATTTGGCAAAAATTTGACCGAAATTTGTGGTTTTCGATCAATTCGACTAATTGGCATAGCTCTCAGTTAGTTGCGCTTTCAATGTGTACAGAGCTAATTATATTTCTCGATTTCCTTCTTATAATATAAGTCTATAATTTTTATCTAATTCAGACAATACAAGATGTATTTAGCCATTAGACACCAGTAATGAATGCAGTGGGTTTCATACAATAAATATTTTTTACTAAATGGTAAAATATTTTTTGATTAAATATTACAATACAAATAATTTTTGGACGTTTACATGACAAACATGGGAGGCCGTTTATTTGAGTCGAGAGGAGTGAGGATGTCACTCGTGTGCACAGAGTAGCTCGACCAATTTGCGGAAGTTGTCGGTGGATCCGCCGTCGGGGCCGAACGCGTCGACCACTTTGGCCTGGAGCTCCCGCGCCCTGGCCCTCATCTGGATACCTTCCTCCCCGTCGAGCAGCGACTTCACCGCCTCCGCCACGATGCCGCTCGTGAATGGCTTGTCGTCGTCGAACGCCTTGCCGAAGCACCACAGGTGCTCCACGGCGCGTGCATTCATCGCCTGGTCCCCGAAGAAGGGACGGCACAGCATGGGCACGCCGCCGGACATCCCCTCGAGGACGGCTCCCCAGCCGGAGTGAGTGACGAACGCTCCCACCGCCGGGTGTCGCAGCACGGCGGCCTGCGGCGCCCACGGCACGAGGAGGCCGGAGTTGTTGGCCTTGGCGCGGTCCATGAACCCCGGCGGGAGCAGCGACCACGAGTCCTCCCGCAGTGACCACAGGAATGGCGCGCCGGTGGCCTCGAGCCCGGAGGCCAGCTCACGGAGCTCGTCCGGCGGCAGCGAGGCGACCGTGCCGAAGCAGACGTACGCGACGGAGCACGCGGGCCGTCCATCGAGCCAGGCAAGGCAGCCGTGGCTGTCATCGGCTGCCGCGCAGGTTCCGGGGAGGAGGAAGTAGGGGCCGATGGGCAGACAGTTGGGGAGCGCCTTGGCCAGGGCGGCGGAGATGTCCGGCGGGAAGAGTCCCGGGAAGGCGTTGATCGCGACGGCGGTGGCGGCGCGGGGCACGCGCTGCGCCACGCGGCGGAAGAGTTGGCTCATGATACGTCTGAATTCGCCGCCATGTCTAGTGCCGATGAAGGGGAGGTCGCGGACGCGGTACCTACCGAGCCCCGGGTAGGTCACAAGCTCGTCGCCCCGGCTCGCGGCTGCAACAGTACGTGTTACAAATGGAATACCGGCGCAAAGTGCAGTGCAGGTCGTCGGGAGAGCTCAAAAACTACCTTCAGCAACGGCGGCGTACGCACCGTGCTCGCCGATGTCCTGGAGGAGCGTGTCGCTGACTATGTGAGCAAGGAGCGCGGTCGGGCCGCCCGTCCACACGGCGACCCAGGGCACCCCAACCTCGGCGGCCATGGACATGAAGGTGTCCCCGACCACGCAGGTCACCCTCGTGCCGCCGGCCCCAGCCGTCTCCAGCGCCTGCTTGAGCCCGCCGGCCTCGGCAGCCTCCAGGAACAGCTCTACCCGGCGCCACGGCGGGGTCCCGGCCAGGTCACCGTCCCCTACTCCCGAGGCCAGCTCCACGAACCGCAAATTCGCCGGCGCCGCGCCGGCCTTAAAGCGCGGCAACGTGTCGGCGGTGGAGACGAAGGAGACGGTCGCTGACGGCGCCGCCGACGCGACGGCGCGCGCCACCGCCAGGAGCTTCGGTGCGTGCGAGCTGAACGGGAAAGCCACCACGGCGACGTGCGGGTGCGGCGATCCCCCCATCTCCTTCCCTTGGATTACACAAACAGCTTGAGCTTTGCTCGCTCGATCACTCGTGGCGCAATAAAATGGCTCGTGCTTCCCAACTACACCCACAAGCTAGTCACCAGCTAGCTGCCTGCTGCTGCCTAGCTCGTGGCCTCGTGCTACCTATATACTACTGTTGAATATTCTGACACGTACGCCAGCCAATCGTATAGCCTTTCGGAATTATTAACATTATCGAGATTATAACCTAATAGTTGTATTTCAATAATAAGCCTGTCAAAATTGTATTAAGATTGGATCCAAAGTCGATATTTGTAGGCTATTCACAGTGGGGGTTTCACGTGGAGTTTTATGGTATACCATGAAACATCAAATTTTTTGCTGACAAGACATTCAATTAATAAGAGAAGAGAAGTAAGTAGTGCCATCACCATAACATGGTGCTAACTCGTTTTCAAGACGGATGAAACGAAATAAAACGTCCAATGAGAGCTAAATCGTTTCATCGGAGAGAGAGGGTATTTCATGAGAACTAGTTGCATTTAATTACACTGGTTAGCCTAGGAAATAGTGAAATAAAACTCTCCACTGGGAGAGTATTTCATTCAGTTGCAAAGCTGATATGTTCTTCTAGTAAACAATGTTATGCAACCCACCACTGTGTAATATAAGAAACTAAAAAGTGACATTAAAGTAGACTCAATTTACGATAAGACCCACAAAAATAAGTATTTTATTGTTTATGGTCATACCATATGTTTAAAGTGCACCTTAAGATTTTTTTTGTTTATGGTGTGGCTCTACAATGTATAGAACTAGTTATAATACTATTTTTAATGCTTAAAGCCACATTTTCATGGACGTTGTGGATGCCCTTATACCAGATCTTTTTAACTAAAATTGGACATATGCCGGCTTCTTTTAAAAAATTAAATAATAAGTAAGCTATATAAATTTGATTATTAACTACGTGAAAGTGAATAATTATTTCCGCGACATTAAATAAAATCAATATGAAAAAAAATTGTAAAATAAGAGAAAAAAATAAATCAAGTCTCACGTAAAAAATCAACTCTACTTAATATCTACTACGTAATGAAGAAAAGATGAGAATAGTAGGACAAATGGCAAAAAATATATATTATTGGATATAAATTTATTTTAAAGAAAATAATCCACCACTAATTAAGATGTGCCCAATTGAACTAGAGAATTCTTAAAAAAAAGGAAACACGCGTTCCTCACTTCTAAAAATAAAATCGTAACATACTCTGTTGTCATGTGCACATACTTAGATATTCTTAATTCTTCACCTGCTTTTAAATTGTAAACAACCCTAATTACCTCATCATTTATATAGACCAATCAGAGCTACACCTAATTTAGTTTAATATATGTAGCTAATTTATTATCTCAACCCATTACAAATATTTCTGTTGTAATTTTTTTTACAATTCGTGTGGAAAAGTGGTACAGTCAATTCTACCACACCGTCAAATTTCGATATAACTTGTATTAGAGAAGACTTCACACACAGGGGCTTCGTACCGTTGGATACTTGATTGAAACCTCTACAGCACTAAGGGGGCTAAAGTATGTTGGATTTAGTACATGTTTGGTTTTTTATTTCAAATATTTAGTTTCGTCGTATCTGATGTTTGAATGTTATTTTAAAGTATTAAATGTAGACTATTTACAAAACTCATTTATAATCGATGGATTATTAACAAGATTATTAATTAATTAAACTTAATAAATTCGTCTAATGATCCTCCAATTCTACTATTATTTTTATAATTAGGTTACGTTTAATCCTTCGCACCTATGTCCATTTAACATCCGACACGTTAAAAAGAATTGACTACAAAATATCACTTTTTATATAGGACAAATCTGAAGATTCATCGAATTAATAAGCATCGATGATTTACTATTATAAGAAATTGATATCTTACTTTTGAGTAGGGGTGGCAACACGGGACTGGTCTGAGTTGTTGAATATTAAACCCGAACTTAGTAGGACCTGACCCTGTTATCCTCATGGGTGAATTTCTTCACCCGAGACGGACCTGTCGGGTCCCCATAAACCCGATGGGTCCCCATGACCTGTTTTCAAATTTCAAAGTACACAAATGATATAATTTATGGATCACAAATATAGCAAAATTTAAACCAAACATTATCATAAATCATCTTGTTTATATTTTTCAACATTCCAACAAGCAAATTCCATCAATATTAAAGCTAGAGTTTTTGTATTATCTTACATTGGGCCAATATATATATATATATATATATATATATATATAGGGTTTTTACTTACGGAGACCTGAGGGGACGTGTGGGTCAAATAACCAATCTGAACCTGAATCCGACTTTATACGAACCCTGATCCGATGAACCTGTGAGTGAAAAAATGTACTGGACCCTAGCCCCATAGGAACGGGTCCCCTACCCTATTGGGTGTATTGCCGCTCTTACTTTTGAGAGGTAATAAGTAATTTTAGTTTTTAACGGATGATTAAATTTGATTATAAATAAAAATATAGCGTAGAAGAACACAAGCATGAACTCTTTATTTGGACAACAATAGCGTGGCTAATACATGCAAACATAGTAATTATGCATCACCAATCCAACCTTTACGATCAAGGCAAGGAAGCCTTCCCGTTCATGGCCGACACCGAGAGTATCTGTGCGTTGGGGACGGCGCGGCAGACCGCTGTTGCGCCGCCGGGCTTCACGCCGAGCAGCCGGAAGGCGGCGTGGTCCGGGTCCCACCGGGACGTGTCGGTGTGGCACACGGCAGCGGCGGACAGCGCGTCCCCGTGCTCGTCTGCCGCGTCCACGGCGTACGCTCTCGCCGGACCGGTGGCGGTAGCGCGGCACCCGTACGACGCTGCCGCGGCGCCCTGGCGGCACAGGACGAAGCTGGATCCCTCGACCGCCCTGACGGAGCGGACGGTGTACAGCCTCAGCGGCGGCAACGCCGCCGACGCTGCAGCGGTGGCCGGTCGCGGTAGGGGCAGGCTTTCGCCGACGCGCAGCGCGTCCTCGAGGAAGAACACCGTCGTCGGCGGCGAGGATACGTCGTCGTCGTCGACGACGACGGCAGAGGCCTTCTGTCCTGGGGCGCCAAGGTTCATTGCATCCGGAGAGGTGGGCGGCGGCGCTCCGAGGTGAGGCCCTGTAGTCGTCGTAATTGAAGTTCATCGGTGGCGCCGGCGGCGGGCCGCCGTCGCTCGGAACGTCGTTCTCTGCGCGCGCACGCATGCAGCTAAACATGTAAGAGAGCCTAGCTCCTTCATATTCACAGCTTGGCTAGCTAAAAAAAAGTTTCGACATTTCACCACGGTGCAGGAGCTCGAGGATGGCGTCCGGCATGGCGGCGCCTGGCAGGGCGGCCCGCCAGAACGCCTCGGCCGGCGACGTCCGAGACGCGGAGATCATCATCAGCTGCCCAGATTGAGCCTGACAACCAGTTCAACAAGTTAGCAACACCGCATAATTCAGATTTGAATGAATTGTCGAATCAAGTTTCCGGCCTTCAGTTATGGCTAGCTTTCTCGCAGTACCGTGAGAGCCATGGCGATGACCGCGAGGGCGAGGAGGCAACACGCCATGAGAGCTAGACGAAGAAGAGGACCGGAGGTTGTCAAACCTAAGCTAAAACCCTCGAACCGAGCCTTGACGACTTTTCAGTGTGAGAGCATGCCAGATTTATAGAGAGCAACCAGATTTCATTAGCATCTGTTTATATAATATTATTAAGATAGAATAAAATTTAGCACCAATATATCATAGTGGATCGAAATTACAATAGCCCATATTAAACAAACGAATAAAGGGAATTGAAATAGACAATGGAAAAGGTGGCATGTATAGTTTGAATATAAAATAAAATAAAAAGTTTAAAACATGTTTGTTTTACGTTGTAGCTAATTCTAATTCTAGAATCTGAAGCTGAAACAAACGGTCTAAACTCTATTAGTCTCAAATCATATGAAAAAGTAACTACAAAATTCTTATCAACTAAGGACATGTTTGCTTCAGTTTTTAACAACTAGAGATTCTCATCAGCTAGCTAAACTGTGTAGGTAGATAATCTGAGTATCTAGAGAAGCTAATGTTTTTCGCCTTCTCAATTCTAATTTTTTTGTAGATTCTGCAGTTATTAATTCTCACGATCTAAACAGAAGAATCTAGACCATTTGTTTTAGTTCAGATTCTAAACTAAAAGTCAAACAAATTAAATCCTAAGATTAACTCAATCCGATTAAAGCACGGTCGAATCGACCAACACATCTCTGTCAACATATAGGAAAAAAATTGATCGGAATATAATCTTGGCGATGATGCACGCAGGATCGTCGCACGGCGTGAGGGCGACACGAAACGAAACGCCTTCTCCCTCCCCTGCACGCCATTGTCGCCATTGCTCTTGTGTGCCTGCGACCTGCAGACTTCCAGGCAAGAGACGATCAGACGATCGAACGATGCATGAGCATGGCGTTCTCCTTCTGATCGGCTGGAAGGCACACGCAGCCAACCACCTGACGGTTTGATGATCGATCGGTAACACAATCTCACTCACGTCACGAACTACACGCCAAACTGAGGATTCCGAGTGTCCATGCCCAGCTCTTTTCAGGGGTGATAATATGCATAAAACATTCCAAACCAAATTCATGTTCGACCTGATCTTAACCAGATACCCAAACCCATGAGCATAAATTTAGATGTATTTAAAATCAAGCATTTGCCGCGAAGATAGCGGTTGAAGACAGGGGGGAGAACACAGAAGAACATGAGGTGAACTCAATTCTCATGTTGCATTTCGATAGGTATTACAGTGCATGAATTCCAGATGATCAATCAAGAAACATTGCAGAGTAATAAACCCAATGAATCCAGACTTGTCAATGTTGCAAAACTATGAAGATACCTACATGGGCAGATGGCTACATCGTTTCCCATGTTTCAGGCAAAACAAGTAGTAGTTTTTTCCAGGGAGTACAGGAGTCTCAGCTACACAGAATTCATCCAAATAAATCTGAAGAAACAAGAAATTCAACTACTGTCTAGTAATACACTGTATCAGAGGAAACTATTAGCAATATCAGATTTTTTATACAACAACGTTAGCATCTGATATCGAATCGGTCCAGTAAGGTTGGGCAATCACAATATTCTTATTTAGAACAACGAAATCTGATAATCCAACTAGAAAAAGAAAAGGCTCAAATCAGAAGCTTGTAATGCTCAAGCTGATATGCGATCCACATACAACAACGGAACGAAAATAGTCATATGTTTTTGTCCAACTCATGGCTAATATAGCAATGATAAGAGTTTTAAAAAAATGATGTTTCAAAGCAAGACGTGGCAGTTCAATATGATTTCAGAAGCAAATGACCATTACAGTATGAAAGTGACTGCCAACTTATGTAAAGCAGTCTAAAATGGACAGTGTGTATTGCTACAACATTAGACTAATGTAGCGAAAGAAGGGTTTAAAACTCTTTGCACAAAAATGAACACATACCCAAGTATTCTGTGAGGGATTCAGTGGTAAAAACATCCAAACTTCAACATGACATCCGTAGTCTAAACTCTGAAGAATCAAGAAACAAAATCCTAATGAAATAAACAAGGACCCAATCATTTAACTTCATTATGTCCTACAAAAGCATAGCAAAAAAATCCAATTTCTACAAATCTATGAAATCATAGGTCAGTAATTAAAAATGCAGAACTGATGTAGCACTACATAAGTTTGGGGGAATCAAACTCGATATGTTTTATTCTTATGTTTTCACAAAGAACCTTGCTTGAAAACAAAGAACAGGTATTATACATCTGTGGCAATTGATACTGCAACCAAGTGCGGCAAGTTGGCAACCACACCAATACAAGGCAAAAACCTAGTGCAAATAATAAATATGTTAACTTAGTTTATGAAAAGATTCTGCATTAGCTAAAATGCATTTGATGGCCACACACCATCTTTCATTACACAACCAAATTCTAAACTAGCATTGTACATACATTGAAACAAAGATCAGAAATTGGAAAATCATGAGAGGTAACCGCATAATAATTATCGGATTACACTATCCGACGAGTTAGACATGCACTACAAATACATTCATATGGTCTTCCCCGTTACAACAAATTTACCTGGATTCTAGAACCAAACAGCTTAATTTTTAAGCACAGGGGAAGTCATAAATGATGAACACATCTTATTACGCGGCAACAAGAGCAACAGCAACAAACAACAACACATCATCCGCCAAGAAAGGCTTAATAGGTTGCGATGATACATTACTGCTGGGGAACATAGTAGTATGCGAGCGGGTCAGTGGCCGGCACTCCAGCGGCAGGGCGAGGAATCCCGGCAGCCGCCGCTGCCGCAGCAGCAGCAGCCGCGTCGGCATCCTTGGCGTCGTCGCGGGGCACTATGTCTACGAGGAAGTCGAATACCTCGGTGCGGGCGATGGCGGCGGCAATGTCGGACTTCTGGAGCGTGCGGCGCTTGTTCTCCTCGGCGTGCGCCCAGCCGCGGTGGGTCAGCTCGAGGATGAACATCTCGCAGGCGCGGGCGAAGACGACGGGCGCCTCGGCGGCGATCATGCGGACGTCCTCGTCGGCCTTCATGATCTTCTTGATGCGGGCCAGCGGCAGGTTGTGGTTCTTGAAGTCGGTGGTCGCCTCGATCTCGCGGTACTGCTCCGCCCAGAACATCTGCAGCTGCTGCTGCGCCGCCGCCGCCTGCTGCGCCGCCGCCGCGGCGGGCGGCGCGTACAGCTGCTGGGCGTAGGCCGCAGCCGCGCCGCCGGCTGTCGGCGCAGGGTACGCCCCCGCAGGGTACCCCACGGGCGCCCCCAGCACCGGCGCCGGCGGAGGGGTGCTGGATTTGGTGGGATCCATGGATCCGGCGGGGGATTGGAGCTAGGGTTGGAGGACGGGATTGCGGGTGAAGGGGATGGATGCTTCTGTTTATCATCCCACTTCACACTTCACACGTGAAAAAAAAATCCAATTTTACCATTTCGATTTTGTGTTTCTACCTCCACTTCAGTAAAAATATTTACTCTCCCTAAAACAAAAAAAAAGTGTAACTTTTTTACCATGAAAAATAATTTTAGATAAGATTTTATAGTGGGAAAAAAGTGGTCTCTGTGTAACTATGTTGAGTTAGATAAAATATAATTCATTCTCATCATTTATATTCACTCAGAATTTGAAACAATAAAAGCACACTATTATATTAATTTACATTGTATTATCAAATAAATCTAATTTTTATTACAATTTTAAGAGTGGTTAAGGAGATAAGTCTCAAGCTTAAGTCCTATTTGTCCTAGCTTGTCTCCTCAACTAGCTACCTCTAAATTCAGATTTAATAATATACATTGTTCTTACTCAACATTTCTTAAAATTTAAATGTATAATTCAAATTGATATAATATTTTTTAACAATTGATCAAACTAATCGTGGCAGACACAATCTGCAGGTTTTGTAGCTCGGGAGAAGAACATTTTCATGGTAATGTACATCAAGAACTTCTGTTTGATCTTGCGTGTTAAAGCTCCGATCAAGTGGAAGAGAAAGCATAAAGATTGAAGAAATTTACAGAGAGGGGAGCTCAGAAAGCTCATCTGCATCAGCTAAGCTCATGCTTAGGCAGAACGGCCGGCCGGACAGGGCGCCGGCTAGTCGACGCAGGTGCCGCAGGGGCCGAAGCCGCCGCTGCAGCCGGGCCCGGTGCCGTCGCAGATGCCGGCGGCGCCGACGAACACCGGGCTGCCGCGGCCGCCACGGCGCCGCCTCCTCCCCCCGCGCCCGCCGCCGTCGCCGACGGAGGCGAAGATGATCCACGCCACGACGGACATCCACAGGATGACGGCAAAGTAGAGCGCCTCCCCGCCGAGCCCGCCCTCCGCCGCGCCCAGCAACTCCAACGGCCAAGCGGAAGCGGCGGCGGCCATCTCCGGCGTCCTCTCGACCGGTGTCAAGATGCCCCGCCGGCTTTATAGCCGCGCGCGCGCGCGCGTGGTAGAGACGTGGCGTCCAAGCGGGCGGAAAACGAGCGGGTTTTGCTTAGCGCGGAGGTGTTCGTCCGGCGCTCTCTCCCTGTCCACGCCTCCTCATCTACCCCTAATCTCATAACATTACAACTAAAATCAAATTTAATATTTTATAGTATAATAAATCTAAACAACACACTACCGAGATTAATTTAAAATACAAAACTCAGTTCTAAATTATAATATTATGAATAGATAAAATATATCATATATTTCTACCGGCTTTCACAATTACTACATAACTATTACCCTAGAAAAATATATAATTTTTACACCAATTAACGTGTATGTTTGGATCTTAGGTATTGGGTTTAAAATTAAAAAATTGAAATTCAATTCGATGAGGTGGGCTGTTGGGCCACCGTGGAATTGGAATTATCAAATCAAATCTAGAATTCAACCAGAAATTCACGGTTCCGTCCAATTCCTCTTCAAAAAAAGAATTGACTGAAATTTCTATATTTGTCAAAATTGATCATTGTATTATGCATTCTTTCATCAAACTTGTTGTTATAGCTAATATTTCTTATATTAATGGAATTGATTCCATGGTTTGATCAACCAAACACGTTTAGAAATTAGTTCTCATATTTCAAATTTATAGAATGCCCAAACATAAATATTGAATTTTAATTAATTCAACACAATTCAATATTTTATAGAATTTGAACTGAATTTCAATTGTTTCAATATCTGGGATCATACGGGACCAAAAGTATCATTTGTTCCGACATATAATATAAGAACTTCTATAATTTTAAGATTATATATCAAAATATAATCTTGTGGAACGTTGCTTGTCGTAGTTTTGATTGATCCCTTAGCATTGAAGCAAGAGAGAAAAAACTACTCGTAAACTGATCAAGTGGATCTGCAAGGATTTCGTCGTCAGAGCAGTTTTGTCAGTTGTCACTCACACAGCGGGCGGAAAAGAAGCGTCTTTGGCATCCGCCGAACCCTGACGTGCTGGACTGCTGCTGCTGGTCTGCGTTGCTCGATTTCTGCAGCTCTCGCTCTCAGATTCAGAGAACGATGTGCCAAAACTTGGAGCAATTGTTAATTAGGAGGGTCGGATCGGCAGAGTGTTACTCACTGTTAAACAAGCCAGAATTGATTTCAGCTTTCAGGATTGAGCAATCTGTAATGGCATAATGCCAAACGCATTGGACAACATATACATGTTATTCTCTTGAAACATTGTTCCTCCTTCAAAATTGAAACATAATTCTCTTCTCCCTAACATCTGATCTCCCAATTGGCGCTGTTCTTGGGACTGAGACCGAGCGGCGATCAGACGGCGAGGTCGCAGCTGCGCGTGACGGATGGAGGGTGAAGGTGGAAGAGGTTGAGCGGGGAGCTGGAGGAGACGCCGAGGACGCACTTGTCGCCGATCTTCTCCAGCACCGAGCAGCATACCTTGCCCACGCGGACGTGCAGCGACGCCGCCGACTCCACCATGTCCTTGACGCAGCTCTCCGACGCCAGGATCGACTTGCAGCAGCCGCCGCCCCCCGCCGGCGGCGGCACGGTCGTCGCGTCGTCGGTGGGATGGCCGTCCAGGTCCAGCCTAGCGCTCTGCCGTAGCAGCCGGCGATGCCGGAGACCACCACCACCACCACCACCACCACCGGCGGCCGTCACGGTGCCGGCGGCGAGGAAGAGGCACAGTGAAAGGAGCGCGTGGTTAGCCATTAAAGATGAAGTTTTCACACAGTGAAATCGCCTTCTCTTACCGCGGCTGGCTGCTGTGCTGTGCTCTGACATTTTGTTGGTCTATCAGTATTTGTAGCTGGGAGAGAAAGGTTAGTGGCAGTTTCAGGTTACGATCCTGCTGTTAATGTTTGTGTTAATTAACCTCCGGTTACTGACATATGTGTGCTTGGTTTGGTTTGCTAACAGATGTGTTGTTTGGTTAACCCAAACATTAACAGCAGGATGTGTTGTTTGATTTGATGTTTTATCAAGCTTTTCATGAGAATAAATATCATGTTTGGCGCAGCTTTTGATTCAAGATTTTTTTAATATTAGAACTGGTTAAACTTTTAGATATGAAGTTGTGAATAGTTTTAACTAAAAATTAAAGTTTAGAACACTCAATTTTATCATACAAAATCTGTATCTCAAAGCATGACCAGTTTTTGCCTTTCCATTCTCTTTGGCACTCAGGAGAAATCACACTGAAAGACACCCCTAACTTCTACTCAGCCTATCTAGCAAGTAGTAGAAAGTATTGGAGCCACACTATCATAGCAGATTGAAAACACGAGCAAACAATTCACTATATTGACATCAATAAGTACAAAATGCAATGGAGACTTGGTGTCTTGTAATTGGATGTGCCAGATGATCTGATCTAAAGCCTACCACTAACTTGCTGGAACCTTTACAGAATGGAAGGGGGCTTAATAAAAAGAATAGTGCTCTAGAGTGCTCTAGACAGCTTAAAATACCTAGAGCATAAAGAATTAATCTAGCAAGCAAGCAAAAAAAGAATGGAACCATAGACCAGTATTTGTCACTCAGGGATTTATGTTGCAGTCCCGTAGGAAGACTTGATCGAAATCGATGTATCTTGACCAGTATTTGCGGTATCTGGGCAATCCAATCTCGAGCCAGGGTTTCAGATTTCCATTGTAGTGTATGACAGATGCCCGCCTGATATCCTTCTCGTTGATATTTGGGTTGTACCCAAGACCCAATTGGTGCCACGAGTGATCAAGAGGGAAAGTACGGTTCCAAAACGTTACAAGACCAGCAGGGAGAGTGCCTAGCTTCCACAATAGCCTGTTTTCGTTCTGCACAAACGAGATAGTTCATAAGTGAAATATACGGCGAAGGAAGAAGACGAACCAACATTAGAGAATGGACAACCATATTTTGGTTAAGAACCAAAATCTGGTCGTTGGCCTAATAGAAGATTTATCTGGCATAATGCATTCTTCTCAATTCTTCCTAAATTCATCAGTGGAACATTAGCTCAGGTGCTTTCAGTTTCAGCTCAGACAATATATTGGACACCTTCCAATACAGAGGGATGAAAAGTGCAATTTTTTATTTACCCTAGCTGAAGATATTTTTGAATTAACTTCGTTGTAAGCTAAGAAGTACTCACCAGTTTTTGCCAGTTGTGGTAGATATCAGTAATCTTTTGCTTTCTCCACTCAGACAAATCAAACACATTCATGCCATATGCCCAACCACAAGCACGCGGATCAAAATTGTTGGCAATGAGAGGATTTGAGAAGTTGAGATACTTATCAAATCTATGGAAGGTCTCTCCACAGGTCTCAACAGCACCATTAACCTTGCCTTTTAGATCAATCGACCAAATCGCACTCAAGTCCTGCTGTACTACAGTGTCATCATCTAGGAATAACACCTTGTTAAGCTTCGGGAAGATCTCGGGGAGATAGAACCTCAGATGATTGAGAATTGACAAGTACTTGGGGTTCCGGAACTTGGGATTTTCATCAGGCCTAGACTGCCGCCCATTCTTGAAGTAGTAATCAATCATAAACTGTGATTCTAGCTGCTTCATAACTGGACTGTAGCTTGAATTTAACCATGTAAATTCTTCAATGTTCTGAACCTGAATAGCTGCTTCACTAGAAGTATTTGCCAAGAACCACATCTTCATTGCAGCATAGTTAAGCCTATCTGTGACGATGTGGAAGACATGGTCCGCTGGTTTCTGCATTGAAATAAACCATCATGCCATATACAAGTGGTGCACATCAGGTCAAATAAAACCAAATAGGTAGCACAATTATTAATTCATAGTGATTAACCAGCAGCCCAGTTGGCAACTTATATATGTCAGAGGTCAATAGTATACCTTGGCATGAACAAGAGTGGAGTTTACAACCACTGCAGCAGCTAGTACATTATCTGAGAACAACGCATAGTGATAGAGTTTTGGGTCTTCGAACTTTTCTCTATATGGAATTTTTTATTGTTGGCATTGGTGGAATAATACTCATTTGTAAGCCGCAGTGGAAGACAATGGAGTCCTTTGGGTAAAGATTTTGCTGCTATTTGTGCCAGAGAGTTGGCTTCTTTTTTGTGAGATTGGAGTCGCTCCTCTGTTGAGTGAAGAGTTGTGCGGAGCCTGTTCACCGTGCCAGAGCAACTATCATGAATCCTCTTCACCTTTTCCAGTGTTTGCTCCATTGCCCTTATTGTGCTATTTACACTGCACGGAAAATAAAAAACAGGTCAGAGATGTTCGATTCCACAAAAAAATACGGCAAAGCCAATAATGCACCATTGGAAGACATGCCACTTGAAATATATAGTGCAGAGAGAGAGACAGAGGAAGTACTTTTGAGGAAGCTGACCGTCACTGGTTGCATCGCCTAGTACTCGTTGGATATCCCTCATCCGTGCACGAAGCTCCTTCGCAAACCCATGATTGTGTCTAGAAGCTACAAGACTAAGATAAGTCTTTGCTCTTGTCAACTGATCCTTGATTGTGCGGATTGTAGAATCTGAGGAAGTTGTAGAATGACCATCACTTGTAATTGTTCTGGGGAGAGCAGAATTACTGTCACTTGCCCTTGTGTGAGGCACTTCGGTAATATTTGTAATGTGTTCATATAATCTACCCGTGATGCTTTCCTGGATAATTGGACCAACAACAGTTAGAATATTAGATCATGGTATAGCCCTGAAAGAGTCAATGTGCAGGTAATATCATTGTACAATATGATACATGTTCATAACAAAAACAGCACAGCTTTCACAACAGAATGATAAACTGGTGAAAGAAAACGACATCTAAATTCTTTTGGCCCAAGTGTACAGAGTTCTAATATCTGCAAGAAAGTAAAGAATTAAGAAACCAGAACAGAACAGATATCCAATAAAGGAAAATGGCAAAACATCATTAATAAAATTCACACCAAGTCCAACTTAATTGATTCCTAAATTGAGCATGATTTCAGGTACTATTACAAGGAGACTTCATCGTCCTTGCCAAGCATTAAGTTGGCCTTCTGTAATCAACTTTACCTTTTCTAGAGAATTCAGACTAGTGTGCATTCCAGCAATGTTGTTCCCCCCTGCTTCACCTGATCCATCATTCTGTTCTTCCTCGCTTGCATCCAACTTGATCTCCTTAATCCTTTCTCGATTCTGCTCTTCTGCTCCGTCGATTCCCCCCGGTTCCCTGAATCCATCTGCACTTATGTCCCTGTTTACAACTTCCCTGATGGCACCTTCCTGTCCTGGCTGAGCACCATCATTCCCTTCAGTAATCGCCGCATCGGCATCCCCTGATCCAGGATTCTTCCTCCGTACATTTGCAACGGGATTTTCAAACGCAGGTTTCTTACTGGACGTCTCAACCACATGCCAATCATCAGTTGCTGATAGCACCCTGTTCTTGTGCTCGCCTAGTCTCTCAATCGTCAAATCTGCAACACGGAAACGCCCAAACTTCTATCAGAGTCTAGAATCCGTGGTTTAAACGCAACAGAAACACAAAGAAAATCTCGTTTTGTCCACCATTTGACGATCTAAGACACATCGACAAAATGTAAATGAGTAAATCTTCAGTAGGCAAAACTAAACAGATGGAAAGCACTCACCTTTGGCGAGAGAGGCGTCGGATGCGACCACCTGCGTCCACACCAGATTGGACTCGTCCTCCCGATCGAGCACGCCCCTCGCCACTGCAACGGAGAAAAAAACACCAAAAACGACACCCGTCAACCACGGATCTCCCGCATTGCCGTCACCCCGCACACGCCGACGCGGAGAGCAACCGAAAGGGGCCGTACCGGTGGAGTCCGGCAAGTGCGAGACGGGAGACCCGCCGTAGAGCACGAGGGGCGCGAGCACCGATGCGAGGAGGAGCACAAGCACCACGCCCCGGCAGCGCCGGCCCCTCGCCGCCAACGCCGCCGCCGCCATGGCCCACCCTCCCACCCACACCGCCGCTCGCCGCTCGCCGCAGAGCTGTCTTTGCGCCGCCGCTGGAGGAGGGACGCGAGGAGATGGCGGTGGCTGCTCCACCGGTGGGGGCAGGCGACTTATTTGGGGAGAGGGGTTTGGGCGTCGGCATGCGCGGATGCGAAAATCTCGCGGCGGGGTAACGAAACGTGACACCGGTTTGTTCGACTGTGCTTGCCTTCCTCCTTTCGCCGCCCTGGATCTCGTATCACCGGAGTTATAGGACACCATAACCATCATCGAGTAAAGAAGCAAACTTTTCTACCCAATTGGGCATCTAGATCCTTTCCTTTACTCCTATTATTCCTCTTATTACTTGTAAATAGTTTTGAATCAAACGAGATCATATGTAGTCGGTTTTGTAGACGGTAAAGGGAAGTCGATCTCTTTACACCGAGTCGGATCGAAATTTGAGGGGTGTTGAAAAAGACTTCAAAGGGACTTCGGCATATAATTGGGATTACCTCCGCAGCGCTGAAAGGGGTTCCGCATCGTTGAATCCGTACTAAAATGACAAAATAAAATGAATCTGTTTTTGACAGTCCAATAACACCTAGATATATATGAAATTATACATGCGACCCACAAAACCCTAACCCTAAGAAATCGAGATACCTAACACAAAGTGGTAAAATAGATGTAAGACAACAAAATAGTTTTCGTTTTTAGAAGATATCATCAACAACAAAAACAAAATATATGTGAAACTAGACCTCGAAGATGTCACCTTCTGCAATCTAAGAATCCAAATTTTCTTTAAAAAAACAAAAACAATTTCAGTATATTCATTAAAAAACAATGGATCGATACAATAAAACATAATATCTTTTCTACATGAAATTTAGATTTCAATGGCCATATGCCTAGCCTTGGGAGTTCTAGGGTGTGTTTTTACTGGTATTATCATAAATCATTTATCAATACCATGTTAGATCAAGCACTTCCAACCTTGATCGAATCATATCCGTCAGATCGAGCAACCTGAGTGGAGGAAAAAAAACAGCAACTAGACTGGTCCCACCTGCAGGTGTACTGTGTCATGCCACGTGGCGCCGCGATCTGCGCGTGCAGCTGCCACGATACGAATGCATGCGTACGTGTAGATTTCGTGGCGCCGTGATGACACGTGTGCTGCCGTATGTTACACGTCATATGTCTGTGTCTGTCGAAAGATTACTGTTCAGATACGAGAAGCACGTGATCCATTGGAACTACGTTAAACGTATTTAGAGGAAAATAATATCAAAATGGATGATTATATAACTTTCTTCTTTTAAAATAATTTTTAAGAAAGATAATACGGTAAACTAAAAATTCCGAAATATACCATTATAATTTTAGAGAATTCTGAAATATGTTATTACATTTTCAGAGAGCTGCAGTTCCAAAATGACATAAGTCTAGATATGCGAATTGTAATAACATTTTTCAAAATCGCAAAATTGTAACGATACAAATCGAATTATTCCTTAATTATAAAGGGGAAATCAATTAGTTGCCAGCCGATGGAAGTGGCTTTAATAGTCGCTAATTGATTATTGTTTATCATCTAACAGTTGTCGAGTACTAATAAAACATCGCTTTAGATATTTTCATACCAATTTTTCCCACCTCAATTCGTACTAATTTTGCTTTTATGTGACATATTTAGTAGAGATTCAAATATGATGAAGTAACAATTTATTTCATATATATTTGATGAAGTAGATGCACCGTTCGTCCGTTTCTCCTCGGATAAAACTAATAATTTAATTTGGTGTAATAACGCACATGACCCGGTTTTCTCTTAACATTTTTATATGAAAAGTATAAAAAACTAAAATTATTTATTAACTCTTTAATATTAACTTCTTTAGTTTAAACCCCAAACTAAAGTTGTTTGGTTATTTAGTCCAAAAGTTTAGTCTCATCACATCAGATGTTTGGATGCTATTTTGTTGTATTAAATGTAGACTATTTATAAAACATATTTCATAATTAATGGATTATTCACGAGACGGATCTAATTAGACTAATTACGCCATAATTTAACAAATACGATGCTACATTAAATATCTGATAATCATGGATTAATTAGGCTTAATAATTAGTTCACATATAAACCTTCAAATTGATGTCCAAACATCCAAAACTAAATTTTAGTTCATGAAACCAAATACCCCCTTAGTTAAGCTCTGTTTGGACTGCACTTGCTTATTTTTAGGGACTAAAACTTGCTTATTTAGTAGGGAATAAACTAATCATTATTACATTTACCTTTTTTCATCCTCCTATACAGTCATAAATGAGGATAGATGATGCCTATATTAATGTTTAGTCCCGACAAGGAAAGTTGTTTGTGACTTTAGAAACTAAATGAGACTAGGGGGTGTTTGGTTCCATGGACTAAAATTTAATATGTCACGACATCAATGTGAAGGACTAAACTTGAACTAATTATAAAAATAATTGCAAAATCAGGGAATTATTCACGAGATAAATTTATTAAGCCTAATTAATCCATGATCAGTAAATGTTTATTGTGGCATCACATTGTCAAATCACGTTATAATTAGGCTCATTAGATTTGTCTCGCGAATAATCCATTGGTTATGAATGAGTTTTGTAAATAATATATATTTAATACTCTAAAATAATTTCTAAACATTCGATTCGATGTGATAAAGACTAAAATTTAGACTAAGGGAAACAAACACCCCCTAAACTTTAGTCTTTTTTAAGGCCAATCCAACATGTCCTTAGCTATTCACAGTGGGGTTTCATGGTATTAATTACCATGACACATTAGATTTTTTCTGATATATTATTAAATTAATGAGGGAAGAGAAAGAAGCAGTGTCATATCCATGATATAATGTTAACTCGTTTCTAAGACGGATGAAATGAAATAAAACGCCTACTGTGAACCAAATCGTTTCATCAAAGAGAGGATATTTAATTCAATTATAAAACATTTAATTACACTGGTTAATTTAAGAAATAGTGGAAAAGAGATGCAAATAGCCTCCGTGACCATTCAGAAAATCCAACCGCACCGAAGCGTCGCCTCCACGGGACGGGAAGTCGCCGGAAACCGTCACCCCACCCACTGCCACCCAACCCAGCGCCCACCGGCGGCGCACCGGATCCCCTATAATTATAGGCATAGCCGGAGGAGCACGCACGCCCGCACCCACACGGCACAACTCCCGGCAAGAGCACCGGCAAAAAGAACTCCTTTCGCGTGCTCCGCCCGTGCCGCCGCCGCCGCCGCCGCCGCCGGAGGAGGAGGAGAAGGAGGAGGGCGGCGAGGATGTGCTGCTGCCCGAGCAAGGCGTGCTGCATCTGCACGCTCATCGTGCTGGTGCTCGTCGCCGTTGGCTTCGTCTTCGGCTTCGGCGTCTACTCCCGCGGCTTCCACAAGCTCTCCAGCAGCATCCACGCCCAGGACCCCGCCGGCTACGGGGCCGGTTCCTTCCGCGCCTACCACCTCCTCGCGCCGCCGCCGCCGTACTAGTCCTCCCTCCCCGAGGTCCATCCCGTCTTGTCGTCTCAGCCTCGCCGTGGCGATGGGGAAGTACACCGTACAAAAGCAGCGCTGGTTTCCCGTTTGTGAAGAGAGAGACTTCGCCGGATTTTTACCGCATTTTGGTTGCAAGCCATGGATTGATTGATTGGTTTCTTCCCCACCCGTTTGGATTCTTGGAAAACACCATGCGTTGTTGTGATTGATTGGTTTCGCTCGGAGACAAAAAACAAAAACGGCCGTGTCAATTTACTGCAAATAATCTCGCGTACGTTTCTTCGCTGCTGCGCGGAATCACGAGGCGGCGGCGCACATGGATGCCCTCGGCGCCTCCGGCGAACATGCGGCGCGCGAACCGCTCCACTCTCACCGTCACCAGTCAACAAGCCGCCGGCTTTCCGCCGGAAGTGGAGAGAGACTGGCGTCTACGCTAATCCATCTGTGTCAAAGGGTTAACGTCTGGTCATCAACCTGATTAAAAAATTACTATCTAATAATAGCTGTGAGTAACCGGGCGAGAGCCATTTTGCTCAATCCTGCTACTGTTTGGTCCGCTCTACGATCGGTGGTAGATCACCGAAAAGCTAGGCGTCGTTGGCACGCACGTCCGGTTCTGCAACTGCTCTGTTTACTGTTTACTAACTTCGTGTTAATGTTAACCGGAAAGTAAAGATAAATTAAAAGTTGCACACTGTTTGTAATAAAGTTGTATCCTTTTTATATCACGAAAGTTTATTGGGAAATTTGGATCCAATACCATTACAATTTTGCGACTTTGGAGAAATGCCATTACAATTCACGTATTTAGATTCATGTTATTATAAATTCATAGAACTCCGAACTATACCATTATAAATTTAGAAAATTTCCGAAATATGCCATTACAATTTTAGATAAATCTGAAATATGCCATTAGATTTTGTGAGAGTTGCAATTCCGGAATGACATATATCCAAATAGACGAATTGTAGTGGCAAAGTTCCAAAGCACGGTAATTGTAATGGCATATATCTAAAAAACCTAAGTTTATTTATGTTTTCTTCCTGTTTAACCTTGTCTCACCTGGTACCATAAGACCTTTTATGCAAAGTTTCAAACTTGCTAAGCTGAAGCCCTCTATATGTCAGAACAATTGAGCACAAGAATTACGATAATGGAGAACTTTACACTTTGCTTTCAGTTTGAGATTATCGTTTGATTCATTTCTAAGGCTTTGTTCACTAAAGCAAGACAAATTAGCATTCTTTGGTCAGGATGTGCTAAAAATCATGGCAAGAAGTAATCAAGAGATGGGTAAAGAATTCGTATTCTTCTTCTTCTTGTCTACCACCCTCACCACGAAGGGGCTCCTGACGCGGTGCCTGCCGGCGCCGTCCGACCAGGTGAGCCGCCCGAAGACGTACTCCCGCGCCAAGAACGTTTCTTTGGCCCGGAACGTGACGGCGAACTCTTTCTCCTCCCCGACCGCGGCGAACTCCACTCGGCTCGGCCTCACGGCGACCGACACGCCGTGGGGCTCCGCGACCCTCGCGTCGTACGCGGCCGGCGCTGCGCCGACGTTCCTCACCTCCTCGTGACGGTGCGCTGGCCGGACGGCGACAGGTGCGGCAGCGCGATGGACGGGTAGTTGAGGTCCTCCGGTTTGGCGGCTGCGCCGGGCAAGCGTAAGGAGGGCGCTGTCGACTGCCGCCGACGCCGTCCGGCTGGCCGCCCATGAACGTGGCGATCACCGACGAGTTGTAGCCCAGCGCGCAGAGGAAGTTGAGGTAGTCCGTGGCGTTCATGTCGTACACGAGGCCCGGGTCCGCGGCGCGGTTGGGCTGCACGTGGCCGGCGCCGTAGCTGAACGGCGTCGCCCGGAGGAACGACGAGTTGCTCATCGGCCTCCTCATGTTGTCCTGCACCCTCGCTGCAGACACATCCATCAGAGCACGAGACAACAACACTAGCAGCTGGACGAATGTACGTACCGGTGGTCATGATGGCCGACTTGACGGCGGCGGGGCTCCAGTCGGGGTGGAGGGCCTTGAGGAGGCCGGCGATGCCGGCGACGTGCGGGCACGACATGGACGTGCCGGACTCGGAGTTGAAGAGCACGCGGCGGCTGTCGAAGGCGAGGCCTGTTGGGCCGGCCAGGCCGGTGAAGGCCGCCAGGATGCTGACCCCCGGCGCGGTGACATCAGGCTGCCATGGCATGTCACAGGTCAAGCATTCTTGTAAATGTAATATCTACACGATAGACTCATGGACACCGTGGTGAAAGTGGACAAAATTTTGGACCTTGAGGATCTGAGGAGTGACGGTGTTGGGTCCCTGAGAGGAGAAGGCGGCCATGAACGGCGCCGGCTTTGTGTCCAGCGCGGTGTTCGGGACGGTGATGAAACCTGACGGCGACCTGCACGATTTAGGTTGAAACTATCAAATTGTGCTCGAAAAGATCGAAAAAAAAAAAGATTTTTAGAATAAAAAGACGGCGACCTGCACGATTGAGGTTGAAACTATCAAATTGTGTTCGAAAAGATCGAAAAAAGCGATTTTTAGATATAAAAAATGTAACTCTGGCCCATGCAGGTCTCGAACCTGCGACCTTCGCGTTATTAGCACGACGCTCTAACCAACTGAGCTAATAGGCCAGTTGGTGATCACTTCGTAGATATTTTTGAAATTCTTTGTAACTAAAGCTTACTTGGTTGTGTTTAGATAATGGAGCAGCGCGGCGCCGTCGGAGTAGGTGATGTGCGTGGCCGGGACCACGTGCGCGTCGGCGATCATCTCGTTCCCGGTGGCCTCGTCGTTCGCCAGCACCAGCCCAACCCCGCCGGCGCGGCGGACCGCCTCGCCTTTCTCCACCCGCGCGTTCTTCCCGCGCATGCACACCACGATCCTCCCCTCCACCTTCGCCTCGTCCAGTGACCCCTCGATGCACCGCCTCCTGCACAATCCAGTCAGCTGTCAGCCACAGTTCAGATGCCATTCATGGCCACAAAATCCAGGGCTCCCGGCTTCGATTTTTCCCGAGATCGCAAGCTTAAGATGGAGGAATAGTTCATCTTACGCTTGTGGCAATGTCGCGTTGGCTGCCTTGGCTTGCTCGGAACTGATCAGCGGGTAATGCTTGCCGCCGGGAAGCCGCACCGGCGAGAGACTTTGCCCCTGTGACAGTGAAATTCTGCAGGAATTACGGCCTGAAAGATTGAGAGGATCGATACGAGCCGCGGAAGATGATATCGGGGTAGGTGTCACTGACTTTGATCTGCTTGCTGTTGCCAAGGACGAGGTATGCCGGGAACTCGCGGTCCATGGTGCTCGCGCCGACGGTGACGAGCCACGGCGCGGTGTTCGACACGGTGCCGGCGTCGGGGCCCGCGTTGCCGGCCGAGGAGACGACGGTGACACCGTGCCTGACCGCGTGGAACGACCCGATGGCCACGCCGTCCCTGAAGTACTCCGCGGGCGCGCCTCCGAGCGACACCGACAGCACGTGCACCCCGTCGTGGATGGCCGCGTCGAACGCCGCGATGATGTCGGCGTCCGAAGCACTCGCTTCCGTTCACCGGCCGCCAGCAAACCTTGTACGCCGCGACGTGCGCCCTCGGCGCGCCGCCCTTTGCCGTGCCGTTCCCGTACCCGAAGAGGTTCGCGCCCGGCACGAACCGGCCCGCCGCCGTCGACAGCGTGTGCGTGCCGTGCCCGTCGGTGTCCCTGCTGCTCGCCGGGTTTCGCCTGCCCGACGGTCGCCAGGTATCCCTTGTCGAAATACCTCGCTCCGATCAGTTTTCCTGCATCATAATCATACAACCACATCAACCAACTTCTGAACACTCCGTTCTGCAAGCATCTTGATCGGAACAAACAGCCCAAGAACAGAATTAATCAGAACAACACCACTTCCAAATTCTAATTGCCTGGCAGTTAAAGCAGCCAAGCAAGCTAATGATCCAGTCAACGTTCCAGGACAACCCTGACGAAGGCAACCAACATTTCAGATGCGAGCAATGGTCCATGGCTGCGCAGAACTGCAGAGCTGCAGATCGATCAGCTGCAGCAAGTTCTCAACTTTTCTCTCTCATGAGTGCATTTTTTCTTCAGGCTTTGACAGGACCAGCCTATTGCACCACATGCTGCTTCTGCAGAAGAGCCATGGACCATCCATCATCCAACACGCAATAATTTTGGACCTTATCTGAAGAAGAAAGTTACTCATGCTCATGCTCATACCGTCATACTCCATTAATCCGACATGGGACAGCAGGTTTCAGCTTCAGCAAGCGCGATCTCCGAGGAGGCAGAAGTGTGTGGTGTGTGAGGGGGGGTGGGGGGGGGGGGGGGGGGGGGGGGGGGGGGGGGTGGGGGGGGGGGGCGTAATCATGGGAAAGCGGACGACAAAGAGAGGGAAATCTTTCTAGGGTGGGGGAGGGATTGAGCTCTAATCTTTGCAGAATTATGGCAGCAATCTGTGCGTGGTGGCGCCAACGGCCAACACGGCAGCGAAAGGCGCCGCCCGTGTCGTTAGTGGCCGGCCGGCGACGACGAGGCCATGAGTGAGAGAGGGTCTCTGCTGTGCTGTCTGCTCTGATGCTCTCACATGATTCACAGCGTACACTGGATGGATGGATGGATGAGAGAGAGATCAGAGATCCACAGAGAAAAGGAGGAGATTGACAGAGATGTGCTCAGTTTCCATTTTTTTATCCATTTTACACCTTGTTCATGTTTTCACTTTGTTTTCACTGAGATAGTCATGTCTTGTACATTCCCCATGTTTGGATCTAACAATTATTAGTACTAAACTAATCAAGTATTGTACTGAAGTAATCAAGTCCAGATACAGATAAACACATGTACCTAAAGACAAATCCAAGTTAGAGCAGACATTTCTCTGGAACCCAAGTCTACTGTTTAATAAGTATGTAGCCCCCTCGTTGTTGTAAAACAAGAAGAGGTTGAGGAATCTCTACACAAGAATCAAGTTAACACCACGATCATATCAGCAGGATAATGCAGCAGCAAAACTCCCCTCGTGAAGCTCGATCAGATGAAGGCGCGCAGGTTAAAGAACTGCACGACCTCCGAGGCAGAGATGGAGAAAGAGAGAGAGAGAGAGAGAGAGAGAGAGAGAGGGGGAGGCCATGAAAGGAATCGAGGTGCAGGGAGGGAGGGAGAGACGGACCTGTTGCAACGAACCTGCGCGTCGTCAGAGGCCTGGTCCTGGCAGATTCCCCGCCACCGGCGGGGGCGGGGCCCATCCCGTCGTCGCTGAAGCTGCCGGCCTCCGGCCACACCCCTGCAACGGGCAGCACGCGCGCGCGCCGCGCAAGCAAGCAAGAAACCCTTGTTTAGTCACATGCCGCCGGCAGCATGGCCCCGCGAATACTGTAAACCCGCCGCGCCGGTGACGAGGAGGAAGGATTTGACTCTACATTCGGGATTCCCTGTCGCCGCCGGGCGCCGGGCCGGTGGCCCCCTCCGCTCCGGCGCACGTACGTACTCTACGCAGGCCGCTGATGCTTTGAACGCCACTCCCTCTCTCTCTCGGCCCCGACTTTCCAGTTTCCACTGCTCATGAGTCATGAACTAACTGCACTGCTACTGCTCCTAAGAGCATCTCTATTTCGATTCTATTTTGGATTATATTCTAAGCTACGTGCTCCTACTAGTAGTGCCATTTCTGGCTGCTGGATGCTACGATCCAAACAACCCTAGAGAAACGGGGCTTTCTTGGCCGTTTGGATCGCGCGGTTCCAGGTTGCAACCGCCATGAAACCGGCGACGCGAGCACGCTCGGATCAACGCAAGGCAGCAGGCAGGCAGGCAGGCAGGCAGGCAGCCGATTCCACGAGAGCCGAGCGCAAGGGACAATTAATCCCCAGCGCTGCAAGATGCTCAGGATTCATCGAGGCTGCAAACCAACGCTCGAGTCGTGACAGATTCTAACAGACGCATCAGACACATTTGGACTGGTGAGATGGTGATCGCGGCGTGAAATTACCGGTGTCTAGGTTGCCAATGATGATTCCTTCTCCAAATCTGCTTTGGGCCCAGATGGAGCTGGCCCTAATCGGCCACCTTTCTCCATCCCAAGAAACTCCCATGAACGGGTGGTATGCAGCTTATGGCCTCGGTTTGGGAAGATCGAGATGACGCTTGGATGCTCTGCGCGCGAGAAACCGAACGAATCACCGAACAGAAACCTTGCAAGAACACAAAGAACAAGAACAGTATGTATATACTCGACATCTCCATCGCCTCCTCCTCATCCAGCGTAGCAGCAAAGCCATTGATGTAGTTGGTGTAGGAGTAAAAGATTGCATCTTTCGCCTTCTCCTCGCTGCGTGCTCACGCAATCAGTCCGAAACAAGCTTCACTTGCAACAGGCAGAGCAATCAGTATTAATTACCTTCCCAGGACAGAGCCTAACAGCTTGTAGTGAGAGTTCTTGGCGCGGTTCTTGGGTTGGAGGCCGACGCAGCTCCTCCCCCTGCCATGCGAGTGCCGCCGAGGTACACAACATAGGGCTGCAACTGCAGTGAGAGAGCAACCTGCATCAACAAAGGCGAAGACGAAGAGAAACCACACGAGCACAGAGGAAAGGATCAAGAACCAGCAGCACCCCAACTCGCCTTTCTCCCAGCCGAGGCTGGCCTCTGCAGAAGCACAAGGCTAGTGGCAACTAGCGCTAGAGCAGGCAAGAGCAGCACGAGGGTTCTTCAGAAGGGAACACATGTTCTATGATCAGTGCTAGGTTGCTATGGATAAGTGGATGGAATGGAATGGTTTGGGGAGAGGTTGCACTCTGAAAGTCCTGAAATCTGAATGTGCTTGGGCACTGTTGCTTTTTTATAGGGCTAGAGATGGAGTACTCAAGTCTGTCTGTCTACGAGTGGTAGCTTTCTGCTGCAAAAAGTCACTTTTTTTATGAGAGAAAAGAGAGTGGCCTTTCAGTTATTTCCCCATCCCTGGGCTAGGCATTAGGGATGCAGTAGAAAAACATGAGGAGTTTTCAGCTCAAGATCTTCCTTTCGAGAGCCAGCTTTCCACTCGAGATATGATGATGTCGTAAGAGGAGAAGAATAATCAGAATCCATTGGAATTTGGAAAGAGTAGACTTTGCTTCGAGCTGTCTTTACAGGGCACTGTTTCTTCCATCAGAACGCGGGAATTAGAACACAGAAAGATCAAAAAGTTTTTGGTAGGAAAGGTTTGCCCCCTGTAAAAAATCCTTGAGAAAACTATCAAACTTTTCAGTCTTTCAAAGCCAAATTATATATGCAGTCACTTCAATCAAAAAGGATAAACAGTAGAGTAGCTAGGTGGCTATAGGCTGCTAGCTCGTCGCTCCGGCGCCGGGCGCCGGGCGCGGATGAAGTCGGGGCTGGTTGGTGATGGACCTGACCCATGCCCACTTGTGATCTTTGGTGTCCACGGGGTTCTTCCCCTCGGCCACCTCGGCCATGGGGATGTAACGTAGTTGCCGTTGATGGCGGAGGCCGGAGACGAAGCCGGTGTACCCGGCCATGACGCCGTGGATCGCCGAGTGAGCCAGCAGCGTGCAGTACAGGTTGTCTTCGGCGTTCGCCGGCACGGCACGGATCATGTACGTCGGGTCGATGTACTTCACCGTGAAGAGCTCACCGGCGTGCTCCTCCTCCCACCACGCCTTCAGCTCGGCCTTGAGCCACGCGCCCACGTCGAGAAACGCCGGGTTGCCGGACTCGTCGTCGCGGCGCGGCGCGTCGGTGTTGGTAGGGATGAGCCCCTGCCCGGCGCCCTCCGCGACGACCACGACGGCGTGGGCCCGTTCTTTTTGATGCGGTTGGTACAGGAACTCGAACAGGCCGCCGGCGCCGCGCAGGTAGAAGTTCTCCTCTGGGATGAGGCAGCAGTCGACGTCGCGGCTGCTGAGCGTGGCGTGGAGCGCGATGTGGCCGGTGCTCCGGCCCATGAGCTTGACGAGGCCGACGCCGTTCACCGCGCTCTCGGCCTCCACGTGCCCGGCGGCGATGGCCTGCTTGCGCCTCCTCCACCGCGGTGTGGAAACCGAACGACCGGTCGATTATGCCGACGTCGTTGTCCACCGTCTTCGGGATCCCGTGATCGCCACGGGAGCCTCCGCGCCTGCCGCACCTCCTCGAAGATCTTCACCGCCGCGCGCATGGTGCCGTCCCCGCCGATGGCATACACCTGGTTGAACCCACGCCGCTCGATGCGCCCACGATCCTGCCGAGGTCGAACCCGCCGCGCGACGTGCCGAGCACTGTCCCGCCGGCCTTGTGCCACTGTTCCACCGTCTCCGGCTCGAGCGGGACGGCTCCTCCTCGGAGTAGAACCCGCCGTACCCGTTCCGCACGCCGAACACTCCGCCGCCGGCGCACAGCCGTAGAGCTCCGAGAGCCCGACGGACGAGCTCACCGACGACGGTGTTCATGCCCGGGCAGAGTCCGCCGCAGGTGACGATGGCCGCGCGCACGCGCACCGGATCAAACGCGACCTCCCGACGCGGGCCCGCTCGGTGGTAGGCGGCGAGCTGCTGCGCTGCCGCCGCTGCCCCGGCCCGACGAGGCGTCGAAGAGGACATCGCGGAGGACGACGTCGGTGGGGGCGATGAAGAAGGTCGCGGTGGGGTGGTACAGCGAGTGGCGCGCGATGGGGTTCGGGATAGCGGCGACGGCATGGCCGTCGTCGTCGGTGCGTGTGGGGAGCTCGTGGAGCGCGAACAACGGCACCGCGCCTCGCCCTCGCCGCCGTCCATGGTCGACGCGCGCGGCGTGGCGTGGCGGTCGTGCTTTTGTGGACCCCGCAGCGTGCCAGCGTGTCCCAGCGTACGTGTCACCGACCGAGGAGACCGTGGCAGGGGAGAGGTCAGGCGACGTGGCAGGAAGCAACCGAGCACACGTGGATCAGAGCGCCGATTCACGTTTGCTTGCTGGGCCGACCTTTATGGGCCGGGCCTCCCAGTCAGATAGTTCGGCCGATTTTTAAGTAAAAAATATATTAACATTAACAATATCAAATAAATACATTGTTAAAATATATTTAAAGGTTGATTAATTAAACTAATTTGATAGTATAATTATAAGTATATCTTTTTTTAAAATTAGTCTCTATGTATTTGGTCTAGCGTTGTATGTAATAATATTAACTATATTAAACGTCCAGTTTTCCGTGTCGTCGATCCATCCCGTCACGTACCTTTCTACATCCCATAAAAAACGGCCGAAACTTGCACCCTATGAAAACCGCCCGAACTACCGGCTCACCCGCCAGTCTGGAGCGCCCCGCACACAGCACCACCCACATGCACCGAATGGAACTACTGAAAAAAAAACGTGAGAAAGAAAAAAAAAGAAAAAGAAAAAATACTTTTGCATTTTAGTTTTTTAATTTCTTTATTTTTGCACGGATATACGAATTTTGTTTAAAAACAATTAGATTTTTAAAAGTCATACAAAACATAAATTTTACGCAAATAACTTATATGCAAAATAAGATTCTGTTGCAAAGCAGCCTATTAATGTTAACACTAGAAGCAGAGTGGTTGTAATTTTCCTGCCTGCACTTCACCAGAAGTGACGTTGGTCCAAATCAAACACAAATTACATTAGAAGAAATAACGCTAGAAATGTTGTGCAGGAAAACAGTTGTTGCATGCAGCTACCATTTTCCTGGATGCATTTCTTGACACTTTAAACAACAGCATTCCTTGTGCTATTGTTGGGCTTGTGGCTAGTCAAGAGATTGCCACAGCAAAATGACCTACCTGTTGAGCTTGAACTTGAAAGTCAGGAGTCCTCACTCTAAGATCACGTACTGTCTAGGGCTACCATACCATGCAATTATCCTTCCTCGCGGCTCTCCTCCTTCTGAACAGAGTCCCTGAGCTGGTGTTGCAGGAATGCAGAATACCCCAAGCTATCTCCTCCAGGCATCACTTGCCTCGGCATTTCATACTCCCTCTGCAGATTCTCGTCGTCCCGTGTAGAGTAATAGTAGCGTCTCTTCCTTCTGGCTGCAGATAGGTCTGGTCTTGATACAGTGCAGCTCCAGAAGTGCACGAGTTCCTCCAGGCAATCACTTGCCTCAGCATTTCATACTCCTCCCGGAGTCTCCTTCGTATTCCTGCGCAGAGTAACGTAGTCATATCTTCCTTCTGCTGAACACACAGCTCTGTCTTGATACCAGGGCTGCTCCATAAGTGCACGGGTGTTCCTCCAGGCATTCTGAACATTGGCCGGATGGCATCCTGCTGAAGAAAATAAGGAGCTCTCTCAATGGCACCAAAGTTGACTGGGAAACTGGGCTGTTCCCTATGAGCAAATCCAAGGGAGAAAGGCTCTGGAGTAATTGGCCTGTGAACTGCACTGACTGGTGGAGGAAAATGTGGCTGAGGCCATTCTGGAACAAGTGGGAGTGGATGAAAAGGCCACCTATCAGTTCCCAATGTCAGGCTGAATTTTGATGCCTAGGGATGAGAATGAATCAATCCTGTTTCCATGGACCTTTTTCAGCTTCTTAAAATCTCCGATGCAAAACATGAAAGTGCAGCAAGACCCTAGAACAAAAGGTTGATCGCACCTTCCACCATCTCCTCTCTTTTGGTTGTAACCAGGGTAGTCCTCTTTTCTGAAACTAATGTTGTCAACCATCACTAGAGAAGACTCAAATGCTAGATGCTCAATATCCCAATTGTCATACGGCCTTCCTCTCTTGTGATTAACATGGATTTCACCAGAAGGCCGAAGCAGGTGCTTGCATTGCGGAAAAATCCTCTCACCAACTCCTTGTGTGAGCTAAAGGTCAGAGCAAAATGTTGAAAAAAGTTAATAAGTAACCAAAGGCTTTGGGCTAACTAATTGCAACAAGAAACCATCAGCTAACTTTACAACTAACCAGACAAAAAATAAGCTTCTCATGTGAAACCTACATTGTGCTTCATATGTGAGGAAAAAAAAACAAACATTTAAATGTTACAATAACAACAACAAATACAGTCTAATGGAAATTCCTTTTATTAGTAGTGAGTAGATACAGAGAAGGTACTAGAAGAAAATTACCATTAGATGACGCAAAATAATAAACTCAAGGGTCCAAGAATCCAATGAAAATATCCTTAAGCTATTCTTCTTGCATTATATTGGCACATGGGTTCCTGTTTGGTTATATAATACAGATCAAAGAAAAAAAAAACTGTAGTCTCGTCTATAAGGGTATGCATCTATGATCAGTCTAATATGATACCTAAATGTTGATAATTCTTATTGTGAGAACAAAAAACTAAAAAACATTTCAAAATGATACTGACAAGCGGAGAGCTCTATGTCCGGTAACTGCTACAAAACTAACAAGGGAAATTGAGAGAGAGCTCATACTTGATCATATGCGATTGTCCCTTTTCCTTTGAATCCAGCAATGGAAAAT
>JAAALK010000289.1:40936561-40964915 GCA_019279435.1 Zizania palustris | reverse complement strand
CAGGAGTAGCAGACACTAACACTCACACATTCAGAAGAGCTCAATGCTTGATGTTATGTCTCCCTTCTGATAGAAAATTTTTAGGCCTGAAGAAATTGATCCAAGAAACGAACACGACCACAGATTGTCAATTCAACCGTTAGTATCATCGAGATCGCCTTCCAAAGGATCGGTCTTTCTGATTGAATGTTCGCTGATGTGATCGACCTCAAGAAGTTGAAGTAGGCATACTTGATGTCAAACTGCCTGTCATACCAGTAGTTCACGGCAATGGTGAGCCCATTCGGCCCGGGGGCTCTTGGCTCACATGGTGAACACACATGCTTGGTAGGTAGAGCATCTCGCCGGCGCGAACGGTGCAATGTATCGGCTTCGGGCCCTCGAAGTAGAGCGGGAAGGATGACACCTGCGCGGCCATCTCCTCCGGCGAGGTCGGTACGGGTCGACGCTGCCTCAGGGCACGATCCTCTCGGGTTCTTCCACCTCAGCTTAAGGCTCAGCTCCTAGCTCTTCCTGCTCCGCGACGTAGCGGGCGGCGGGGTAGTCGCGGACGTAGAGGCGGTGGTGCTCGGTGGGGGGCAATAGGAGGAAATGCTTTCTCGCCGGAGACGACGACGTAGATGTTGTCGTAGTGGTCCTTGTGGAAGGAGGTCTGGGAGGAGGCGCTGCCGATCCAGAGGTTGACGGCCTCGGGGAGGCAGCCGAGCGCCTCGGAGGCCCAAGGCACGTGCGCGTCCACGTCGCCGGCGACGGCCGCGTACTCGCCGCGTAGGCAGTCGTCTTGCTGCTGGGCGTACGCCACCAGGCCGGAGCCGGGATCAGAGCCCCTGATTAGGCGAACCGCGGTGGAGAAGTCGACCTGGCGGACGTGCGCGGAGGCGAAGCACTTGGCTCCGGGGCGGCGCGGGCGCGGGGTGCGGGGCGAGAGCGTCGGCGCGGCCGTCAGGGGTGAGGTGGAGCGAGACTTGGGTGGAGCGGAGCGCGTCAGCGAGGTAGGAGTCGGTGGGCCAGAGCGAGGCAGCCGGCCAGTGCTGGGTCGCGGCAGAGGACAAGAGGAGCGGGCGGCCCGGCGAGACGTGGTCGCGGAGGAACGCGAGCGGCGTCGGTGGCATGCCGGCACGGGGCACGGCAGCGTCGTCCGGGGAGTGGAGGCCCAGCAGGTCCCGCGACTCCGCCCACAGCTCCCGCACCGCGCGCTCCATTGCTCCCCGCGCCTGCCTGCTGCGAGCGGCGGCGGTTCTACTCCCGTACTCCGTATGCTCCGCTGGTCTCGTCTCGCGAATCCGGAACCCTGCGGATCCCGCCGCCGGCGGCGGCGGCGGCGGCACGCGGTTCAAGAGGCAAACAGGACGCAGCGGAAGATGGCCAAATGGGCCCAAGGAGGCCTACTATCCATGGGCTTTAATTCGCGGAAATTTTGGCCCACTCTTGAAAATCTCGTCCAAATTTCATCTTTAAAATATAATAGGACATTTTAGAATACCTTTTTATTTACTATATATTATTTAATTTTATTTATATTTTACTCTATTCGTATTTCTGCTTTCTAGTGCTACAATATTATAATCTAAGATTAGATTTAATATTTTATACTACGACGAATCAAATCTACAATGATTTATCGTACTATAAAATATTAATTTTGGTCCTAAGTTACAATATTATAAGATGTTAGCATCATTTTTTGTGCAAATAGAGATTTCATATGATAACCAGGGTATTTGATTGGAAGGTCTATGTTGTCGTCCTAATACTATTCTCACCTGATCACGTTCGACGTCAGGGTTTTACGAGATTTGGTGCTAAGTTACTTTTAAATATTATATCATGTATTTTTAATTTTATGAATTTTTACGTTTGAAACTGTTTTACATGCAGCTATAGAACTTTTATTTTGAAATAATTCTTGATCGGAAAACATCCCGTTTTGTTTTTAGAAAAAAAGTGTCGGCTTTACACGTCATTCACAAGTGGAACGGACTGTGAGTGGGCCCCACTCCACCGTCCAAGCTCAGCCGCCACGTCACGGTCGGCTTCCGGGTCGTGGCCTCCAATTATTCACTCCACTTTGTTCTTTGTGGCGAGCAATTTAGTTGCCACCGATGTGGCCGACCAATAAAAAGATTGTTTGGTTCCTAGCCACAATTTACCCCCTTTTACTAATAAATGTTTAAATTGAGGTTATTAAAAATTTTACATACCTAAACACGCTTAAGAGTATCTTGCTAAGCTTTTATAAGTTATTATGTGTAGTAAAGGAAATCTTACCGTAACTGTGAAACCAAACATCTAGTAAAATTCGTCAAACTTGTCTGATCTTAAGTGTGGCGGACGACCAAATAGATCCTTCCTTCTTGATAAAATATAATATTACAACTTAAAAATCAGATTCGATATTTTATAGTACGACGAATCTAGACAACGCCACAATCCAGATTCATTGTATTATGTAATATTAAATCCAATTATAGGTTGTAATATTACGAGAAGGAAAATACCAATTACAGGCCTCTGCTAGCCTAATACTCCTATGTCTCGTAAAACACTTACTCTGAAATTCTAGGTAAATCAGTATTGAGAGTAAAAATTTATTAAGAAGAAATTAGTATCGTAAAGTGATAGATAAGAGGAGTGGGTAATGAATATTGAAGAAATAGACTTCTTAATTTATGAAACAATTATATGTCAGAATATAAAAAACTGAATTATCTCATCCATCAAACAAATAAAAAACATAATCATCCCATTTAACAATAACCAGTCGAAACCATTCTATCCATCTTTACCCTCGAACCGAATGCTACCTAATGCCCCCAACAGGCATTCATTACAACCAATGACAACCACATCTCAAAACAAACGGAGCTACCTACGGATCAGATCACATCACATCTCACCCCCAAAGTCTACATACACATTGATCAACCGAATTCCTCGTCACATCAGCACAGCACGTGTTACCATAAAAATTAGTGACTAACCGGAGGTTGAATATAAGGACAGAAAAATCATTTCACTCATCTTCTCTCTTTGAAAATCTAAGTAATGATTAAAATAATCGGTGCGGTATGTCTGGTCAAAAACCAGGAAATTATAATAGTAAAGCAAAGAACCCGTTTGCGGTGTGAGCCAGCCAACTTGACGTTTTCGCGGTGTCTTACAGCATAATTTTCCTCATTATTTTGTTATATCTTGTGTATATATATAACAACCAAACAATCAAACGAAACCAATTAACAACTTAACATACATAAACATAAAAGATCAAATATTGCAAAAAAAAGAGGGGCACAACTCAAAAGCTAGCCAGCTCCAGGCTTGGCCAGCTCTCACTTGGCCCTTTTCTTTGTGTGTGTGTGTGTGTGCTGTATGTGAATCTGTGATGATATGATCAGCAGTGAGATAAACAACAGACACACACAACTGTTGCAAACCACACCCTTAGCTTTTGGAGCCTTTTCCATTATATTTGCCAACTTTTGGTTGCATGACATGTACAAGATTCCTCCTCTGGTCATGAATTATTTATCAGTGGGACACGGTGTCTCTTGCATACACAAAGAATATCAAAATATTACATTTAATGAGAAAATAGATAAGAGGTGATAACACATAACAGTTATTGAAGAGTAAAAACATCTTAGTATATAGAAATAATAAAGTATTTTAGCACAAAGTTGAATTATATAAGGAGAGAGTAACCTTTTTTTTTTTTTGGGGGGGGGGGATGAGGAAGTACTATATATACCCCCTGCATCTGGAAGCAATGCTCCACACAAGCATATGCATCTTCCATCACTTGCTTTAGCTCTAACTCTTGCTATCCACTCCACTGCTCCGTAGATACATATTTCTCATCGATATCAATGGCCACAGCAGAGGTAATTCACTCGTCGATCCATCTGTTTATTAATCACCATTCAAATGCGTACTTGTGTGAATATTTATGTGATCTCTGTGTACACGATCGATGAACAAATGAAACGATGTGTAGGTTGAGACTCCGACCACCGTGCTGGCGGAGGAGGCGCCCGTGGAGGCCACGCCGGCGGTGGTTGTCGAGGCGGAAGCCCCGGAGGAGGAAACGGCTCCCGCTCCGGCCGAGACCGAGGCTGCCGAGGTGCCTGCTCCCGCCGAGACGGAGCCCGAGCCCGAGGCCAAGGAAGCGGATCCAGCTGCTGCCGAAGCGGCGGCGGAGGAGGTGAAGGAGCCGGCCGAGCCAGCCGCCGCGGCTGAGCCGGAGGTCGAGGCCGCCAAGGAGGAGCCCGTGGCAGCCGCCGCCGAGGAAGAGATCAAGGAGGCCGAGCCCACGGCGAGCGAGGAGGAGGCAGCTTCCGCCAAGCCGGAGGTCGAGCCAGCGGCGCCCGCCGCCGCCGCCGCCGCCGAGGACGAGAAGGCCAGCGAGTGAGGGCGTGACTGCGTGAGGCTCTGCCGCTCTGGTATACTTGCATGCATCGGTGGCAGTACTCCGTAGGCGTGGGCGGTGACGTGGCGTGCACGGGGTCGCGTGACGTGGGCTAAATAAAATGTGTGGTCGAGGGTGGTGGGCCCATCACCAGTGACACGTCGTCGCAGCTTTGCTTGCTTGTTTGGTTCATCCTCGTGTCGTGTACTTGTGCTACGTTTCGAGTCATCTCTGCCGTTCATCACCATGAACAAACCATTCTCTGCAGCTACTTAGGCCAACATGACACAACACTGCTTACATTCAACAAATCAATCGTTAACAAAGCATGTTAAGATCTTAACACCTGTTTAATAGAGTCTGGATCATGAAATCCACAACCGGAGTGGATTTAATAGAGTCCGGATCATGAAATCCACACTAACTGGAGTTAAAATCCACACTAACCGGAGTGGAACACTTGAACACTCTCAACAGAATTCACTCTTAAAAAAAACGTTTGACTTGATTCCAGATTCACGCGACAAAAAAACTGTTGGAGCTGAAACCCTATAACCATTTGTTTCAGTTTTAGAAAAAAAACTATAAATTGTTATAATCTAAAACGCCTCATGGCGGCATGCTGGTGAGCATGGCATGATGCAACAACGCTCAAGCTCATCTGATCTATTGCTGAATCAGTACCTGCTCTCTTCTGATTCAAGAGAGGGAGAATGAAAGGAACCTGCTCTTCTTGTGATTAGATTGCCCAGAACACATTCAACACATAAAAAACTGACCATGACAGCTATTCCTTTTAATCTCTAGTTTCAATTGAGATAGGTGGATCGACCCTAACTTGGGTATGTACACTTGTACAGAATTTACTAGTTTGAATTCTATAAGGGTAAGGGGCAGGGGCAGCATCTATCTACCATGTGCCAAAGCTGTAGCTCACATGTTCTTGGGCGATCTTCTGCAGCTGGTTCTTCATCACCTTGAGGGACGGATAAGGAGGGAGGCAGAGCCGGTAGAAGCAGGTATGCGATGATGGGAGATGGGCAGCTGACTCAGATGTCTTATATATGTACAGTTTTGAGGCCAGCCCACCGAAACCATCTGATGGTAAATACTTAACTGAAGTCCAAAAGAACAGCAGCTGCCTCTGTTGCTCCATTGACATGCTCTCAACAGCCTGTAGCATGAATAAGCAAGCTTTGTTACCCAAGCATACACTAAATCGATTGGAAATACATGATGGTTATACCAGATAAGTAAGGTACCAAGTAAACTTCAATTAAAATTCTAGACAAAGATGCATGAAATATACGAGTCAGCTGTTGAAAACAGGGCAATCTGTTGAAATTTGGCCACTGTACTTAGGCCCTGTTTGTTTGAGCTTTCCATCATGGCAAGTCAAAAGCTCAAACAAACAGCCAGCTTTAGGCTGAGCTTTCCGAAAGCCACAGAAGCTATGATTATATGGAAAGCCTAGAAACAATGAAATGTAAGCTCTCCACAGCTATCCATCTCCATTTGTGTTGTCTCCCTCTCTTTCGGTCGTACAGCGTCGCCGTCGCCCGGCACCGCCGCCCCTTCCGGCGTCACCACTACCCGGCCTCCCCGCCCCGCCCGGCGCAGCCGTGCCCCGCCGTCGCAGCGACATTCTGTGAACCCCACAGAACAGTCACTCTATCCCATAATTCCAAAAGCTAGGTTGTCAAACAGTATTAGCTTGCTAAAAGCTAACTTTCGAGAAAGCTAAAGCTTAAACAAACAGAACCTTAATTACATACTCATTTCACTATATTTAATTTGCTAGCAAATATCGGCAGAAGCACCAGCTCCTCTGATGGAAAACTGTATTGTTGTTCTCATAATTTCACACATCAGAGCAAGAAAATTTGTATCTAGTCATAAATAGTGGTTGGTATACAGCTCCTAAAAGATAAAAGGGTGGGGCGATCAAGTACTATTGGGACATAACACCCATGGATGGTTCACAGACTTGACAGTAAACCAAATACATGATCTCATCAATTGACCAGGACGTTAACTCATATGGAGCAAATGGTAGTCAATGAACAGTCTTTGTTCTGCTGCTTGTGTTAGTCAGGCTTATAGGCAATAAAGGATGGTGTAAATGAGCAAACAAGTATATACAAAAAGCACTGGAGCAAATAAGTGAAAAAAATGCTAACAGCTGTCATAAAAATGAAGTGAGAATTACAAAGATCAAGGGCAATGAAAACAAAATCCTTGTATTATATAAACTAAGCACGATATAGCATTAATACCGCCTTCATGGCAGGTCATTTTGAAAAAACCTCAATGTGAAGATCCATATACACAAACAAGAGTAAACCTTAGTTTCATTTACATTTTGGCTCCATTTGATGGCCTACAGGTTCAGATTTCAAGATGTGTACGAACTGTGAAGAAAAAGACAACAAAAAGCAGGTCATATTGACTCCAGGCAATCCCACAGTATAACCGGAACAACACTATTGGGATGCAGCGGCAATATCATGTGGAAGAGCCAGCTAATATATGAAAAAGAGTAACATTTTTGCACCATTTGACACCCTACATGTTCAGGTTTCAGAATACATTGACATTATGAATAAAATGACATCAAAATGATAGGGCCACATTCAAACCCCGAGAAATACCAACAGTGATTTCCAGCCTAACATAAGCACAAACAACAGAAAGCAATGGTGATAAGAAATCATTCTGACAGAAGGAACATTTTCTTCAGTGATAGCACCCACCTAGTCATTGTTTGGGGAGGCGATAATGTATAAAGTGGCACAGATAAAACAACTACATTTCACAGGTGAAAACTGAAAAGATGTTCTAAACGCATCTGTTTTGTATTTTAAGATGGCTTTCTGACCAACATATATCTCTAGTTAACATACAATATATGTAGACCTCATTGGTCTTCAATGTTAATAGATCAATAGCCGTATTTTTCTCCATAAATCTAACATGGGTTTAGTAAGAGATTTATATGGCCCATGTAAATTGAGCATTTGGGATGATCAAGTAATCAAAGAATATCATGGTATAAAACAGATAAAAAATTCATGGTTGAGCACATTTTACCTTCCAGAACCAGACAATGGGGCGATCTCTTTCTCTGTAGCCATTATATTGAGTATGTAATTTCCAATCTTCCAGATTTATGGTGTTGTTGCTTCCCCTTAGCATTCGGTCAAAGTCTTCTAGATCCAAAGACTCAAAAAAGTTTTCTGGAGTTCTGGATCAACTAGTATGTCACTAAATCCTCGAGCGAAATGGGTTAGCTGAACTGATATAGAGTCCATGAAGGTGTTCTTGATAAGAAGGTCAATATAATGCTTTCTGTTGCTGATATTTACATGGACATCCTTCCCACCTGAGCAAAGCTCAATAGTACTTCGAGAGCCTAGTACATGAACATCCCGGGAAAATGTTAGTTCTAGACCATCAACAACAGCAGCATCCATCTCTAAAATTCTTTTGCAGCTTGCATATGTGATAGGGTCAGCAACAGAAATATCTTCCAATGTAATACTTCTCCCAGCAAGATGGAGGAATACTGTGCGGTCCAATGTGATCCCTACTTGCACTCTATGCATCAATGCTAATCCAATTATTCGTCCTGAAAATCTCAAGTATTTCAGGTGCAGTGGATCCACAACAGATGCTGCAAAACATGATAAGCATCAAAAGTTAGTAGGAATTCAGTAACTATTACTGTAGACATAGTTGTACCATGGATACCGAATAAACAAGTATAGATTAAATAGAATAAACAAAAGTACAAATGGCTCAAACAGCCAGAATTAGATTAAAGTATGGTTATTTTATTTTCTAGGTGTACTGCCAACTTAAAAATTACTATTTGGCAATCCGCGACGAGGAATGAACATGTGTTGCAACTGGCCAACTAATGATTTACTATTTCTTATACCACACATGTTATCATTTACTACAGACTTACAGTGGAAGGAAATACACTGAGGCCACTGTGCCACTGGTATGAATGATGAGTAATCATTCTCTTAGTTGGGCTAAGATGAGTTGCACCACCAGGATTGTTAATGTTCAATCTCCTGGCAAGAACTTCTCTAGTTTGGTTAGTGTTAGGCTCACCCCACCTAGCCAACCCAACCATAAAACCTAGGCGTTATAGTGGGAGAGGTGGGGGCTTTATCCATAGTCCAACATTCCCCCTACAGCGTGCGAGCCCGGCGTAGCCCGCAACAGGTTCTAGAGCCCGGCGTAGCCCGCAACAGGTCTCAGCACACGAAAGAGGCGCAGGGGAAATCGCGTAGCGGAAATGCGTGGCCAGGGGGGTTCGAACCCAGGACCTTGGCTCTGATACCATGTTAGGCTCACCCCACCTAGCCAACCCAACCATAAAACCTAGGCATTATAGTGGGAGAGGTGGGGGCTTTATCCATAGTCCAACAGTTAGGGGCTGTTATTGATTTTAAGAAGGATAAATGGTGGTGAGGATGCATATCTAAGAGAGGCTGCGGAAAGTATGGTGAACCAAGTTTGTTATAGATTCCACATGTGAGACAGAGGTTGGCTACTTATAGTTATATCACTGGAGATTCCCAATGGTTGTACAATAAAATTTATTCACCACCACAATTCTGTGCTGCATAGTTTGCCAAAAACAGATTGAATTACATATTTGTGTCATATGTATAAATCCACACAAAACAGCATAGCATCTCAATAGTGTCATGTACCAAACAAGCAGTTTGGTGTGTTCTATCAGCAGCATAGTGCATAGAAACAAAACTACATTACTAGTGCATGGGGTGTTATTGAAACAAGAACTGAACTTTCTATGTATGCGTATAATGTATATATGTAGCTGTCTATTATACCATGCATGGCAATTACTGAATCCAACAGCAAGTCACCCTTGGCAGCTTCTTCAGTTCAGAATTTTTGCTTTCAAGATTCATGGGTCATAGTATCATAACATAAGAACTGGTATAAAGTGGCAAGCTAATGCTGGAGAAACTTACTTCCGTTCAAGTAGAACCTCTGTTGGTCACTAGGACAAGGCAGGAAGAGAACTTGCTGTGGGCTGAACAGAACTTGACACACCAAGCAGAACCATTCCCTCAGAACTCCAGGGCCTGTAGCTTCCTCATTCTTAAACTCCATAAATATCCCATTGCGAAGCTCACTGGGCTTAGCCTGTATAATGTACTCAAAGGATTCATCCAGTAAATGTGACCGATCGATCAACATCTCGTGAAGCTCCCCATAATCATCCTTCCCCTCAGGAAGCATCATCAAGACTAAATTCCTTCTTGCTTCAAAGGAAAGGAGGTCTTTATGCTTCACAAGCCAGTGGAGATGCTCATTCCTCTTGGAACAGCGCACGAGAGCACTGAGAGGTTCTCTGTGTGCCAATAACACAAGCCGTAGTTTATGTGCCACATCATCATAAATCTTTGATATAAAATCTAGATGTGTCAGCATAACCAGCATATTTGACCGGGCACCCCATCGAGATTGAGTTACATTGACCCCTCTACTCTCTGATGACAATGATAGATCCATTTGCAACCTCTTCAAGCACTCATCCACCCTGTTCAACAGGTCCATTGACAATTTGTGCAATCTCCATACCCATGTGTCACTATGCAAACACTCGCTGTTATACATGCTCTTAGGCAACGACCCCCCATTGGGAACCCAACGGAGTGCCTGCTGGCGCATCACTTTAAAGAAATTCGAGAGCTCTTCAAGGTTTGCAGCTGAAAGAATCATCTCCGGTGATGCAAGTTCGTCCAAAACCACCTCCACTATTTCTGCAGCAAACGGGAGGACCTGATCGATCAGCTTGGAAGGCGGCTTCAGGGAAGGGGGGAGCCCAGACGGCAAGCAGAGCACCGATGCAAGTGTAAAGCGGCATAATCTATAGAGCGTATCGTTCTTGTTCACAGTAAAGAGAGCAATCGGCAAAATTCAAGCAACAGCGGCGCCGTGACGGCCAACACGTCCAGTGGTAAGGCCGAAGGATCCGTAGTGAGGAAGCATTTGATGGCACTCACCGCCTGATACCGAAAGATAGAAGGCGGATTAGCGACGTAGAGGCGAACCAGTGCGAAGGGGGCGCCCGCTTCCCGGAAAATTTCCAGGTACTGCGCCGCGTTGTCGCCCGTGGACATGCCATAGTGGGGAGAGTCGCGATCATGCCGCGGGCGCATGTTGGCGCGGTGGGCGCAGAAGATGAACTCTTTGACGAGCTCATCGATGGAACAGGCGGCGACGGTGCGAATAGGATCGAACTCCGCGGCGGCGGCGGTGGAGGCGATGAAGGACGCGAGCTGCCACGCGTTGGAGAACGGCGTGGACCGGAGGCGGGACAAGAGGTACAGCGTGGAGTCCGGCGGGAGGCGCAGCTCGGCGAGGGCGGTCTCCGGCGCGAGCTGCCTCCCCGCGTAGACGAGCCGCAGGTCACGGCCGTACCCGCGGTCGGACAGATGGCCGAGCACCGCTCCCACGGTGTCGTCCCACGCCGCGTGCATCGAGATGGTCCTCGAGTCGGTGGCGCGCACGAAGAAGTGGAAGGTGCGGGGCCACGCACAGGACGACGACGCGCCCCCGCCAGACGCCGCTGCAGCCCCCACCCCCACCAACGACGACGAGGGAGCCATCATCACGGCCTCTACGGAGCACAGCGGGAGGGCATGATCGGGCTCTTCGCGGCGGCGCTTCGACGGTCGGCGGTGCTCAGAGTCCACCCCGGCTGCGTTGGACATGCTTAGATCGGAGGCATCGCCGGCGGCGGTGGGAGAATCACGGGAGGGGGAGAGCGAGGGGAGGAGGGTTTAGTACCGAAATTGGGGGAACGGAAGAGAGGATGGAGACGCCTTCTCCTCTCTCGATCGCTTTGGCGTTTTCTCTCTTCCCTCTCTCTGACTATGATTTATATGGAATGATCTTCTTCCCAAATAAGATCATCCGATATTGATAGTTAAGATACATAACAAATATATTATCATCGATTTATCAAGTAACATGCTTGATTTCATAAAAAAATTATGAGATTTTCTTAAATAGTGTTGTTAGAATGGGTGGAGTTGGATTATCGCAGTGGCCGTGTGGCGTCGATCTAAGTAGAACTTTAAAACCTGCCTCCGGAATTTATTTCGGTTACATTGGAAGAGGAACGGGCGGAGCGTCGGAGCCATAATAAGTATGGTTGGGTCATCGCAATAGTCATGTGACGTCGATCCAACCAGAACTTTAAAAACTGCCTCCGGGACTTATTTCTGTTACATGGCAAGTGGAACGAGCGGAGCGTCGAAGCCATGATAAGTATCATCGGATTACCGTAATGGTCACGCGACGTCGATCCAAGTAGAACTTTAAAACATGCCTTTGAATTTTATTCCCGTTACATGAGAAGAGAAACGGACGGAGCACCCGAAGCCATGGTAAGTATCGTTGGATTATCGTAATGGTCACGCGACGTCAAACCAAGTAGAACTTTAAAACATGCCTCTATATTTTATTTCGGTTACATGAGAAGAGGAACGGACAAAGTGTCGAAGCCATGATAAGTATCATGAATTATCGCAATGGTCAGTTGACGACAATTCAAGCATAACCTTAAAACCTACCTCTCAAATGTAGAACGAACGGAGCGGGTCAAACCATAAGGAGCGTCATTGGCTTACCGTAATGGTTAGTGACATCAATCCCAGGTAAAAATGGCAATGGTATCTGAAACTCAAAATCTGATAGATTTTTACCCTAATAGGGTAGATATATAGGTAAAATTGTTTACCCGCGAGTCTACTAACGGAAAAAATAGTATCCAATGGGTACGCAGGTATGAGTATGATTTCCTAATATCCATACACGTTACCCAATGAGTACCCATCACCTAATATACTATATTTTGGGGAGTTTAAATCATTGATGTTATTGTTATTGGTTAAATCATTGATGTATTATGTTTAGGAGTTTATATATATATATGTTATTTTGATCTTACGACTGAACGAGTAATCAATCCAATTAGGTGAAACAATGTTTTTTGCAAGGATAGATACACGATAATTATTGTTATCCTGTTTTGTGTGTGTTGTTTATTGATGGGTATGTGTACACCACATGCATATATGATTTATTCAACGGGGAAATTTTTTTCTAACAGATATGAGTTTGAGACGGTCAAATCCGATGAATATAGACCCACTACCATCTTTAATCCCGGTCGTCAGAACTTAAAAACCTATCTCCAGAACTTATTTCCGTGTACTTACACGAGAGATACTCTATACAATTACGCCGGAGATGTTTTTGTTTTGTAGTAAAACTGATTTCATACTTTACACTTTATACAATTAGTCAAATGCATTTCCACAGGAGCTTGAGTTTAAATTTTGATAAAATTCTAAATTCAGATCCCAGTTTAAAAGTACGATATGTAGGTGTGGGCATTGGGCCCAATCCTGCTCGCGCGCGGAAAGATTTTTCAGGCCCAAATAGCCCACCCGGAAAAGAGTTTACAATTGCTACCGGGCCTGGAGCCCCGTTGCACGCATGAAAGGACCACCTCCGCTTCCAACATCCGAGAACGCTTTGCTTTTCGAGTGTGTTCACACTTGTTTTTTATTAGATAAGTTATATATATATATATATATATATGAATGAGAAAAGTTGTACGATGCATCTAACGAGCGTGGACGTTTATTTCAATGATTCAATGGTTTAGATTTAAACGGAGAAATCTATTACTCTCAGATTTTTTTTCCTTTTCTTCCCTTCCTCTCTATTTCCTTTTCTCTCTCTGTTTGACCGGCCTGGCTGGCTCGATAGGGGCGGTGGAGCAGCGAATAGGGGCGGGCAAGGCGACGACGATGGGTGGCAGGGCACAACGATAAGGGTGAACAAGCGGCGGGGTGTCACTGTGATGGCGAGCGGTGGAGCATTGTGGCAACACACGCGATGGGGAGGGGTGGTAGGGCACGACGATGAGAGCACACGGGGGCGTGGTGGTGGGGCGCAGCAATGGGGGCAGACGGGCGGCAGCGGGACGTCATGATAACGACAACAGTGGCGTGTTGCGGCGCCAGCGGGGGGTGGCTGGGCGATGGGCTCGACTAGGCACCATGCAGGGAGGGAGAGTGAAGAGTTGAGAGGAGAGAGTAGGTAAGTTAATAAAAAATATTTTAAATTAGTTTAATTATATTTAATCAAGAACTAAGATTGATTTTATATTTTATCTTTAATAAAGGTAAATGTGGCATAGTAGAGGTCCATAGATGTTGTGGACATATATCATAGAGGTCCCTAGATCGTGTGGACATATATATATACACACTAGTCAGAGTAATGTGCTTTGCAACAGAATCTTATTTTATAATAGGGTTTTTGTACAAAATTCATGTTTCTACATGATTTTTTAGAAATCTAAAGGTTTTTACTTCCGCGCAAAATACATAAATTAAAAGACTGAAATATAAATACAGTTTTCTTTTCTTTTTCTTGTTTTTTATTTTTCTTTTTTATTCTTTTTCCTTTTTTCTTTTTCTTCCTTTCTTCTTTCTTTCTCACTGCGCGCACATGCAGGGACGGTTGCACTAATGCACAGGGGCGCACGTCGCGCTCCGCTATGTGTGCGGGCGATTGCATGCGGCCCGGGTCAGGGCATCGGTTTTTATAAGGTATAAGTTTTGATTGGTTTTTTTGGAAGTGGGAAGACACGGAGCTTGCAGACGGAGGACACGGAAAACTAGCCGCTTTATAATAATAGAGATATATATGTGAATACTATTTTACACCGATCAACTCAACTGTGCTCACCTTATCTAGCGTGTTCCCACGCCCATCTAATCCTGACCCCCTATTCCACATCGGTGTAGAATAACACTCTACACCCATGGTGTAGAATAATATCTGTATATATATATATATATATATATCAAAATTCACTAAATAATCCAATCTGAATTTAATTTGACCAAAATTCAAATAACGAACTAAACGGAACTAAAACTGTACTTTGGCTTGCATAAGTTCCGATTCATGTCACTAGAAACTTACCTCATCACCTCTATAACTTTTATTTTCACTATTAATACTTTAATTAACGAGTATATCTATATATAGGTAGAACTGTCTGATTATATTCCCTAATCACGAGAAGCTGAGAACGTAGGCATGACTCATGAACACGTGAAGAACACCTAGCATTAAAGTTCATCAGATGTTCGAAAGGAAGTCGACAAGACTAATCTACTAATCTAGTATGCTCGGGGCCCGTTTGGTGGCCGGAAAAGAAGGGTTCTTACCGGCTGCTGATTATAATCTGCTCATCAAATTTACTAAAAATAAACTGATATGGACACTAAATTAAACAGGTTTGAGCTGAGGTACTTCGATCCATTCCTCGTCCTCGACGAGTTCTCCGGTGAGTGTCTGATTCCGCGGTGCCACCTGTTATGATAATTTGATCGGAGTGATAAAGATTGCATTTTGATCTTCTTCTTGTTGGACTCCATCCAGTCTCTGCTCCAGCTGGGTTCCCTGACCATCCGCACAGAGGTTTCGAGACCGTCACCTACATGCTCGAGCTACGCGCACTTCTCCGGCTTGCATTTTCTTCACTGGTAGTGCGACATCTAGACGATGAAGTGAGCAAAGCAGAGCAGTCGTCACTCGTCAGTCGAGCACTTCGAGGGATGATATGATGATATGATGGCCTGACCGGGACGACGGCGATGTTTTCAGGGAGCCGTGACGCACGAGGACTTCGAGGGTCACTGCACCGTGGCACGATCAAGGCCGGCGACGTGCAGTGCAGTGGATGACGGCCGGCCGCGGCGTCTTGCACTCGGAGATGCCGGCGGGGCCAGGCACGTCCCGGGGCCCGGTCGCCGGTGTTCACGCGGACGCCGACCATGTACCTGGACTTCACGGTGCGCCCGCACGCGGCGGCGCGGCGGGCCGTGTGCGCGGCGTGGAACGCGTTCGCGTACGTTCTGGAGCCTGGAGGGCGAGGGCGTGTTCGGCGGCGAGAAGGCCGCGGGGCCGCACCGCCTGCTGCTGCTCGCTGCTCGGCCTGCAGGGAGACGGCGTCGAGGTACGTGCGGAACAAGTCCGACAAGCCGCTCAGGTTCCTGCTGATCGTCGCCGGCGAGCCCATCGGCGAGCCCGTGGCGCAGCTGGGCCCGTTTGTCATGAACACCGAGGAGGAGATCGACATGACCATCAACGACTTGGAGTACAACATCAATGGCTTCGAGAAGGCCAAGCAAAAGAAGTCGCAGTCCATCTGAACCAAATCTTGAAATCTTCAAATCAGAGCCGGCCCAACCCATCTCATGTGCGAGCTCAAGAAAATTTCATCACACATTGACACGCCGGTCCATCTCAACCAAATCGGGCCTCCTTCTCAGCTCAGGTATGCATGGTCGATGAATTGAATTCACTCTGGACACGTACGCACGTATATACATATACATATATACGCCGGTTGCATGCATGCTTGTGTGTGGTCCATCGCGAGCATGCAGTAGCTAGACATCAACAGCAGGGTCGTACGTACCTAGCTAGCCTCTCTCTTAGCTTGTATATATGTCGATCTCCCCCACACATGTACGGCTGCTTGATTTGTTCCGATCCTCTTGTCCGCTGATCGACACTGTAGATCATATCATGATCGAGATGAACGCCATGGCCATGGCCATGCAAGCGATAGGATATGATCGAGCATTGATGCCACGCGGCAGGGCAGCTGCTGCCTGCTGGGTAGCTAGGGCAGGCCTCCGGCTGCATGCACCACGAAGCTACGTCTGTATAAATCGATCGGGAGCTCGATCGCTCGATCCGAGCGTAGTAATGGCGTACGTCTTCCGTCGTCGTCGCTTCTGCTAGCTGGAGGCGCCACAGGATCAACGAAGCTACGTACGTACGTACACACGAAGACGAAGCATGCATGCTGTAGTAGATATATTACCTTTTTAATGATAATTATCTTGCTTAGCTAGCGATTAATGTATACAGTTTAGTTTTAGATGGCCTGGTTATTTCTCAATCTTTCAGAAAACCCAAACCACATTTAAACAGTACTGTGCATGGTATTGCATTTCCGTAGATTTGCAAGTCTGGGCGAAAATTTAGCAGTTTTTTAGCCCACGTGAAATAAAGTAGAGTACTAGAGTTCGTCAGTTAAAAATGATTTTAACATATGACACGCATGCATGGGGACCGACACGAGCTTATTCAATGCAAATTTTAACCAATTACATCAAAGTTAGGACCGTGCATCGATTTTTTTGCCATTGTTTTTGTTTTTCTTACTCTAACTATTAGCTATTTATAATGTTTGGTTTCGTAACACTGTTTACTAGAAGGTCATATCAGTTTTGCAATTGAATGAAATATCTTCTGTCAGTGGAGAGTTTCATTTCACTATTTCTTAGGCTAACCAGTGTAATTAAATGCAACTAGCTCTCATGAAATACCCTCTCTCTAATGAAACGGTTTGGCTACAGTGGGCGTTTTATTTCGTTTCATCTGTCTTGGAAACAGGTTAGCATCATGTCATGGTGATGACACTACTTCATTTTTTTCCCTCATTAATTGAATGTCATGTATGCAAAAAATCTGATATATCATAGTAATTAATACCATGAAATCCCCCATAAAACCCCATTGTTAATAGCCTTAGTGTCCATGACATTAAAAATACTATTATATAAGCAAAAATCTGATTTGGTAAGCAAATTAACGAGAAAAGAGAAGAAAAAAATCATGAAAACTAGGTTTCGTACAAGAAATTAGCTCTCCACAAGAATCAAGAAAAAACAAAAGAGGGGATTGAAAGAAGAAGGAGAGAAGATAGATACTTTGATCAAAATATTTTTAAATAAATTATCCGTTGAGAAGATGTTGCTTATATATATATATATATAAATAATTTACGTCTTACTCTCTCTTTCATTCAAGACATCACTCATATACACTATAAGTTGGGATTGCCCTAGCTAAGCACATTTATAACGAAACTTTACTGGAAGAAGAAAACCGCCCAAATAAAATTTCCTTCCGCATCTGTTCACGATATACATATTCACCCTAGCTATCTACCTTAGACGATACTCCGTTACATGTACATGAAATCTCGATTTCTCTGTTACATCAAATAATCGCTGTTACCAGATCTGTCCGTATCGAAATCGGTCTAGTTATATGGTGGCTATGAGACCGATTTTCACCAACCATTTTGTGATGAGATGATCCAAAACGTGACTCACGCCTCACATAATTGTTCAGCCTAAACACAAACTAACAGACATCTCTCAAATTACATGCTCCACACATGGCTAGCCTAGCCTAGACAGCTCCAAACACAAATTATTTCCTCGTAACTTTCATCGGCCACTATGTCTAGTAGCCGGAAATTAGTTAACTTCCATCGTCGGCTTCTGTCAACACATGCACACCTTCATCGGCTAAAAACCGACAAAAGTTATCGTTTTGCCGATAAAAGTTAGCTTTTTCGTCAAATTTAGCTTAATTTTCGTTGGCTTTATTGACGAAAATTTGCTGGATTCTTACAGTATTGTAGCGATAACACATACATGCGATCTACAACTGATGTAGGTGTAGAACTACGTATAATCTGCGGCTAGCATTTCTGTATTAGCGCATATTAAACAAAAGTTTGATGTTTTACCGTTCTACAAAACTTAAATTTATTTTGATTATTTATCATCCTGATATAGATGATATAGATTATAGACTCAGAAGTCAGACCGTTTCATACGCGTCGCTTGTTGTACAAAATGACCAACAAGCACATGTACAGTACACCAGCAAATAATTCTCCAATCACTCCTCAGCTACAATGTCATGTCGACACCGACAGGACATGTTCAGCCTAAGCACAAGCAGCCAGTCATCAAAGGGTAGGGCGATTAGACATATTTTCTTCTTTTTTTAGCAGCTACGGCTAGATATATTATGCATTTTAGGCTTTAGCTAGCTAAACATCCCATCGACTAACGACTAAAGACATGTTTCCTTCCATAGACTAAAATTTAGTTCATGCCACATCGGATATTTAACCATCAATTTGAAGCACTAAATATGAACTAATTATAAAAATAATTGCAGAATCGAAGGATAATTCGCGAGACGAATGTATTAAGTCTAATTAATCTATAATTAGCAAATGTTTACTGTAGCATCACATTGTCAAATCATGGCATAATTAGACTCATTAGATCCGTCTCGCGAATAATCTACCGATTATGAATGAGTTTTGTTAATAGTCTACATTTAATGCTCCAAAATAGTATCTAAACATTCAATGTGACGGAGACTAAAATTTAGTCTTGGTATCCAAACACCACCTAACAGTTAGAAACTAAAATTTAGTTTTTAGCTCATCCAAACAGTATAACTAATCGATGAACTATTAGCTCATTAATTAACTAATGGTTAATTCATTAGTTAACTAATCGATGAACTATTTTGCCTCCTACATATCACTAAAGCACGATTATTGTAGCATGGCAAAATCGACTTTAACCTTCTATCAGTCCAAAATATCGAAACACGCATGCCTTATTTTTAGCCAACTAATTTTTAGCTAGCTAACAATCAGCTCTAGTTATTAGTTAGCTAACTATTAATTTTAATCCGTCCAAACCACGAGGCCTTAGTATATATATTGCTTGTAGCAATCTAAAAAGTTTGTGTTTTTTAGCATGTAAGAATTTGAAAAGCTGGTGTTTTTCAACTTCTAAATTTTAGTTTATTTTCATATTTTATAGCTACCTATTCTTGTAATCTAAGTCTATAATATAGATCATTTATTTTAATCCCAGATTCTAAAAATAGTTTGAACTGTCGGAACTAATAAGACCTTAATTGAAGCAATTCACGTGAGAAACCGATTGATTTGCAGCGACAGGCAGGCAAGCAGGTATCAGTAGCTACCAAGCTGAGCGAGCAAAGAAATCAGAGGATTGCGACGGTGTGAGAGTGAAATCTCAAATAAATAAAGTCCCATATTTCTCGCTAAAAAATCATTCTAGCCGACATGCGATCATAGAACCTATATATATCATATGTCACTAAAAGAACCAACAAAATATATAAAACCGGATTATAAATTTTTAATGACACATCGAGAATGATAATAGAAATTGGATCGGGGTCGTGCCTGTGATTAATTGCAGGGCGATCGACCACATCAGTGTGCAGTGGTGCGCATACATCGTATCACTCTGGATCCGGCCACTATTCCACATTGAATGCCTGCACTGCTGGGGCTTTTATTGCTTAAACCTCGAACCCACTCTGTCTGCTGGGATCCTCTACCTCACCTTATCAGTAGTACCCGTTTGGTTAGTCCAAAAGTTTAGTCCCTTAAATTGGATGTTTAGATGCTATTTTGAAGTATTGAATGTAAACTATTTACAAAACTTATTCTTAATCGGTGGATTATTCACGAGACGAATCTAATGAGCCTAGTTATACCATGATTTGACAATGTGATGCTACAGTAAACATTTGCTAATCATGGATTAATTAGGCTTAATAAATTTGTCTCGCGAATAATCCTCCCATTTTGCAATTATTTTTATAATTAGTTTAAGTTTAATCCTTCAAATTGATGTTCAAATATCCGATGTGACACGAACTAAACTTTAGTCCTATTGCAAACTATAGCGGTATTTAAAGTTTTTCTTAAATATACCAATCTAATACTTATAAAATGTTATTTTTAACAATACTAGATTCACATCCACCTACTTTGAGGATAGTAATATATATGGTCTTTTTTACATCTTGTTGATATACACTACTACAAACTGTCACTGTAGTGGCGTTGGGCAAAACCACTGTAGTGGCGGGCCATTAGATGCCCGCCACTAGAGTTGCTGGTGCTGACGGCAGCACCAGCGCCCGCCACAACTGCTGGTAAAGTAGTGGCGGTCGGTGATGACGTCAGCCCGGACCGCCACTAATGTACCAATAGCAGTGGCGGGCGCTGGTGCTGCCCGCCGCTGCTAAGATGGCCGCCACTAAAGTAATGATGACATCACTTGCGACCGCCACTACTATTCTAGCTATAAATGCGCAGCGTCTTCCTCCCCGAGCTCTACTGGAGTTCGCATTCAATTTTGTCCGTACAATGGCGACAAAAATCTAGATAAAGAGGGGGAGGCTTTGTTTTCGTTTCTTTTGAAGGATTTCATTCTAGGAGGTAAATCCATTCCGAATCTCACATTTATTTTGTATTTAATCATGTATACAATGAGTTATTATCGTTTTTCTAATTTAGGGTTTGTGAATAGAAATTTTCAAATAATCTTCCATTTACGGTGTTACCTTCTCCCAAATGAACAAATATGACCCTCCTCACAATTATTCATCACTTGTATATTGATTTACGTCATTTTAATCTCTTTTTTAATTTGATTTATGATTATAGATCTAGAGTTATGTTGTTTGGAGAGAGAGAGAAACCAATATAGTTAATTTATTTAATAATTTTTTCTGCTTAATAAGTAGTTTTAATTAAAGCATTGAGGATTTTTAATTAATGTTGTTATGAGCGATAATAAATCAATATATTTTCAATTTGTAAATTAATAAAATTAACAATAATGATTTTATTAATATTTTTTCAAATAATATATGTTTTAGATGGAGCACAGGTCCTGGATGTACTCGTCCAACGACGGAGATGTGGTGGCATATTTTAACAGAGTAACTGAATTTACTGAAGCTGCCGCACAATATGCTTCCCGTCAGAGTGAAGAGGCAATATATTGTCCTTGTAAAGTTTGTAAAAACGAAGCGATGTATCCGTGTTCTGATCGTGAAACCATACGATTTCACTTGTTGAAAAATGGTTTCGTGAAGAACTATTATATATGGACGAAACACGGTGAGATGGGCCAAAATCCTCCTGAAGATTCTGATGTGCCGCAAGATGCTCATCAACATAGAAGAGGTTGTGATCATACATCCGACATAACACATGATGATGTTGATCAACATGATGATGATGACGCCTTTGATGTGGAGGAACTGATGCGAAATGTTGCGCCTGAGGTGTTGTTGCAGAGAACTACAACCAAAGGATACGATAACTTTGAAGCACTTGACAAAGCATCAAAAAACCTTCTTTACGAGGAACGCCACGGATGCGATAAGCAGTATACTGTGTTGTACACAATTCTTGAGCTTATGAAACTGAAGGCCAGCAATGGATGGTCTGACACCAGTTTTTCAGATCTTTTACAACTCCTAAAAAAGGTTTTGCCAAAACCCAATGGTTTACCATCTGATACGTACCAAGCAAAGAAGATGATTTGTCCGTTGACTTTGGGCGTTCAGAAGATTCATGCATGCCCGAACCACTGTATCCTATATCGAAAAGAGTATGGATTGTTAGAGAGATGTCCACAGTGCAACGCGAGTCGATACAAACGTCCAAATGACTGTGCGGAGGACTACAATGACCACCAGAAGAAGAATAATAAGAGGTTGCAGAAGAGGAATAAAAATGTTATTGAAGACCATCCTGGAAAAAAGATGGAGAGGAAAGTTCCGGCCTTAGTAATGTGGTACCTACCGGTGATTGATCGCTTGAAACGTATGTTCTCTAATCCTAGAGATGCTGAACTATTAATCTGGCATTTCGCTGGGCGAAAGAAGGACGGAAAACTTCGGCACCCTGCGGATGCTAGGCAGTGGAAATCATTTGACTTGGCCCATCCAGATTTCTCGGACGATCCTAGAAATATCAGGATGGGACTTAGCACGGATGGAATGAATCCCTTCGGTGAGATGAGGAACTCACATAGTACGTGGCCAGTCTTTCTATGCTTGTTCAACATTCCATCATGGTTGTGCCATAAAAGAAAATACCTTATGCTCACTACTCTAATTTCTGGTCCAAAACAACCTGGCAATGACATTGATATCTTTCTAGAACCTTTGATGGAGGATATGAAACGTCTATGGGAACATGGTGTCTGTGTGTGGGATGAGCACAAGAAAGAGCACTTCAATCTAAGAGCCATAATCTTTTGCACCATAGCTGACAACCCAGGACGCATGTCCCTAACAGGACAGGTTAAAGGAAAGACAGCATGTGTAGTGTGTGTGGACCAGACAGAATCTATGCATCTTCCATCATTCGTTAAGACGATATATATGCGACACCGCAGATTTTTACCAAAAAACCACAAATATCGAAGAAATAGGAACCATTTCGACGGTACAATCGAGCTTGGACAGCCTCCACGAAATCGAGATGGCAAATTTCTATTCGAAATGGTAAAGAATATCAAAGTTGTTTTCGGAAAGAAGAGGAAGAAATCTGAAAAAATTTCAAAGGACGCTCCATTTAAAAAGCAGTCGATCTTCTTTAGATATTTGCCCTATTGGAAGGAGTTGGAGATTGGTCATGCTATCGATACAATGCACGTTGAGAAGAATGTCTTCGAAAGCACTATCGGTATTTTGTTAGACATACCGGGCAAATCAAAAGATGGACTCAAAGTACGAAGGGACCTTCAAACTCTCGGAATTAGACCCGAGCTTCACCCACAGGAAAGGGCCAATGGAAAATTTTTCCTTCCGGCTGCTAGCTATAACCTCACAATTGACGAGAAAAGATCAATCTGCAGGTGTCTACATGGAATTAGAGTTCCAACAGGATTCTCAACGAATATAAAGAATATTGTCTCCGTAGCAGATTTGAGGATGAGCGGCTACAACACTCATGATTGTCATGTTATGCTTGGGCTATTCCTCGCCATCGCAGTAAGAGGAGTCAAACATTCATTTCTGAAGATGGTGATAACACGCATGTGTCACTTCTTCAATGTCATATCAAAGAAGGTGATCGACACTGAAGAGTTAAATGAATTACGTAAACAAATGAGGGAGACTATGTGTCAGCTTGAGATGTGCTTTCCTCCTTCATATTTTGATATTATGGAGCACTATATGATACATATAGCAGACCAAATCTTTGTTCTCGGTCCAACGTACCTGCACAATATGTATGCGTACGAGCGTCTAATGGTTATCTTCAAGGGTTACGTACGAAATCGTGCTTATCCAGAGGGTTCCATGATAGAGGGCTACACGACTGAGGAAGTCATTGAGTGCTATGCAGATTACATAAGAGATGGAAGACCAATAGGAGTTCCCGTGTCGCGGCACCATGGAAGACTCACCGGTAAAGGAACTAAAGGCAGGAAAATCATACGAGACAATAGTTATCAAAGAATAAGAGAATCACATTACAGTGTAATGCATCAGTTGGCGATTATGAGACCATATGTTGAACAACACCTACAAGAGCTTCGTGAAAAGAATGAAGATCACGATGAACAATGGATTATGAAAGAACACAAAATTTATTTCACATCATGGCTGAGGGATCTAAACCTTTCGATCGGAGAAACCGACGAAGAGATGATGATAAATAAATTGTCTTACGGTCCATTGAGCATGGTTAAAACATGGCAAGCGTATGACATCAATGGTTTCACATTCTATACCAAAGCAAAGGATCAAAGGAGTCAGCGCCAAAATAGTGGTGTCAGAGGAGAAGCAGAAGATAGCACTGGACAAAAGAATGCTTACTATGGATACATCGAAGAAATATGGGAACTTAACTACGGGAACTCTATAGAAATCCCTGTATTTAAGTGTCAGTGGGTGAGACATCCAGAAGGTGTGGAGGTGGATGATTACGGGTTTACGATAGTTGACCTTAATAAGGTGGCTTATAAAGATGACCCTTGGATACTCGCTCAATCCGTGGCACAAGTATTTTACATACTTGATCCTAAAGATGAGAAAAAATACATCGTTGCTCCAGGAAACAAAGAATTGTTGGAGTTGATGGAGTCGAAGACGAAGAAGAATACAATCAGTTTGATGAGGTGCCATTTTTCGTTGACATATCAAGGATCAATGTGGTTGAAGCAAAACTGTCATTTGGCAGTGTGATTCCTTATCTACGCACCAATGGCGATGGAAAATTAGTTCAAGGCTAGATCATTTATGTTTAGTTGTAAAATCAATTATGTCATTTATTATTAAAACATTTTCAAGATCAAATGAGGATTGAGTGTTGTGAATTATTTCATGTCTTGTAGTTCAAATTGAACTTTTTTTGACTTTGATCATAAAAACATACTTAATGGAATAAAAACAGTACACTAAGGGAGAAAAAGTAAAGTGAGGCAGAATAATACCAATTTTTTAAATTTGATAAGTTATGATGTATTTTTATTGTTAAAAAATCAAGTTCAAACTAGAATTTAATTATGAATAAAAAAGTCATGAAAATTAGAATAGAAATGTAAAAAAAAAATGTTTGGATGCTAGCAGCAAGGTTCGAACCTCAAACCGCCTGCAGGCAGCAAGGTTCGAACCTCGAACCGCATGGCACCAAAGCAACCCCCGCACCACTGCGCTACTAAGTCTTTCTCGACTTGAGTGGCAACGTATGCTAGATAACCCCACCAGCGTCGGATTAGTAGTGGCGGGCAGGATGACGTCACCAGCCGCCACCGTTATCCTTTTAGTAGTGGCGGGCATGCTGACGTCATCATGCCCGCCACTACTAAGACACCTATATATACTTTCCACTCCCGCCGTCCGAAAACCTAGTTTCATTTTCTAAACCCTAAACTCGCCCCCCTCCTCCCGTCGCCGCCGTCGACGTCCCGGAGCACGTCGCCGCTGCCCTCCGCCCGTCGCCGCCTTCCTCGGAGCCCGTCGGCGCCGCCCGTCGTCGCCGCCATCCAGTCGATCAGTAAATATTTATTAACCTACTTCTTTATTTGGTCTTATTTTATTCGAGCTTAGGGTTAAAATGATGGAGGATTGTTATATTAATTTATGCGTGGTAATATAATTTAGTATAATATTACTAGTAGAATGCACTATAACAATAATGTTTTTTAATCTACTGTAAAAAATTTCTGAGAAAAAAATTTCCACTATAACAATAATTTTTTTTAATGTACTATAAAAAATATCTGAGAAAACAAATTTCCACTATAACAATAATGTTTTTTAATGTACTATAATATTACTAGCTTAGGGTTTTTTAATGTTATAATATCAATGTGACAAAAAAATGCAGATGGCTCCTCCTAAGATTGAACCAACAAACAGTCGATCCTCAGACTCTACATCAAGTGGCGTGTGTGAGGTTTGCAAATGCGGTAAACATAAGGTACATGATGGTATAGTTTGCAGTTGTTTGGCGAAGAAAGTGATTCTCATAATGGACTCCGACTCGGAGGACGACTCGCGATCGCCGCAACCAGATAGGGTAAGTGTTGTGCTACGGAAGAATGATGAGACAACCGGTGGTAGAGGGAAACATGCCGAGGCTAGCGGTGGAAAAGGGAAGCATGTAGAGCAATGCGGCAGCAAGAGGATGAAGGAGGCAAGATCCTCTTTTTATGCAAATTTTATATTTTTATCATCCAATTCAATCATTGATAATAAGTTGTTCTCACTATCGTCGCCGCGTGTATTTTCTTGTTCAGGAACATGGAGAGAAGTTTAGACTGCCTGATGATGCCGAGTTGGTTGAGGATTGGCAAGTTGAGGCTTTTAATCTGTTTAACCAGAAATAGGTTGGGTTTGTGCCGAGGAAGAAGAAGAAGCTCCAAACCATATCTTTCATTTGGGTTTGACCAGTAGTGCGTTTCGATGTGTAAGCTGGTTTCCCCAGCCTAGACTTGTGTTTGTTTACTTGCTTTCAAATAAACATGATGTGTCAAAAGCGAGCCCCCGCACCACCGCGCTACAAAAGTCTCGATCATATCGTAACAACATGTAATAAAAACACACTTAATAATAAAAACAGTAAACTAAGGGAGAAAAATACCAATTTTTGCAATTAGAATATTGGTGTTGTATTTTTATTGTACAAAAAGTTTCAATTTCAAAGGAAGAATAAACTATAGATAAGTTATGATGTATTTTTATTGTACATGTTTATTAATGAAAAAAAAAGTAAAGTGAGGCATAAAAATACATATTTTCTAATTTGATAAGTTATGATGTATTTTTATTGTTAAAAAAACAAGTTCAAACTAGAATTTAATTATGAATAAAAAAGTCATGAAAATTAGAATAGAAATGTAAAAAAAAATGTTTGGATGCTAGCAGCAAGGTTCGAACCTCAAACCGCCTGCAGGCAGCAAGGTTCGAACCTCGAACCGCATGGCACCAAAGCAACCCCCGCACCACTGCGCTACTAAGTCTTTCTCGACTTGAGTGGCAACGTATGCTAGATAACCCCACCAGCGTCGGATTAGTAGTGGCGGGTAGGATGACGTCACCAGCCGCCACCGTTATCCTTTTAGTAGTGGCGGGCATGCTGACGTCAGCATATGCCCGCCACTACTATACTTTTTTCCACCCGCCCAGACTAAACCCTAGTAGTGGCGGTCGGTGACGTCAGCGGCCCGCCACTACTATGTCTTTGCCCGCCACTACTACAATAAATATCAGTGGCGGGCATGCTGACATCAGCGTGTGCCCGCCACTACTAATCCGCCTATATAAATTTTTCACTCCCGCCGTCTGAAAACCCTAAGCCCTAATCTTCTCCCGCTAGTTACTGCCGCTTCTAGAGCCCGCGCCGCCGTTGTCGGAGCCCGCGCAACCGTTTCCCGGCGTTGTCAACGGAGCCGGCCCGTCGCCACCATCGAAGCCCGCCACAGCCCCCCGGAGCCCTTCACCGTGCACCGTCCCCGTCGCCACCCCGGAGACCGCCGCTGCCATCATTTCCCGGCGCCGTCACCGGAGCCGGCCCGTCGCCACCGTCGGAGCCCGCCACCGCCCCAAGATCCCTTCACCGTGCGCCGTCCCCGCCGCCTCCGTGGAGACCACCGCCGCCACCGGAGCCCGCTGCCGCCACCGGAGCCCGTTGCCGACACTGGTAGGTTATGGTTTGAATGCATTTTCAGATTGGGTTTGTTGTTTAGAGGAGTTCATATTGTTTAGGTTATGGTTTGAATGTGGTTGAATGCATTTTCAAAAGTTGTTGGTTGCTATTGACTCATGAAGAGGGAAGGAAATTAGAGGGGTTTGTAGGAAAATGGTTCATCTTTACCTTGAATTTTCATAACATTTTCACCTCTGGAATTGAATGGAAGAAAGACACTTTAGACAATAGAAGAGACTGAGCTATTGCTGCTCATATGATGTATCTCTTTCTTCTGCATTTTAGTTATGAGAAAATGTGGTAGATAATGGTAGATAGCTGGAAAAAATTCTCTTATCATTTTGCTCTGAAAAGAATTAATGAATTTGGTTAAAAATATATAAATTTATAGTGATGCTAACATGCTACATTTCCCACATTCTTTGGTAACATACATATTGAGATGTAGTATATATTTGAATCCTATAGGAATGGATTCCTATAGAATTTGCTAAAAATTTATTTGGCTTACCACATGAGAAACAAAGGATTCCATGATGTTAGGGAGTGAGTCCTATGGAAATTTTCCATGAGCTCAAAGCAAATGTTTATAATCCTATGGAAAAGAGGTATAGGGAGTGAATCCTCAGTATTCTGACAATACTATGCTGTAACACCTCGATTTATGCGAGGCATTCAAAATAAAATTTCCCCTTAATAATAAAGTTCAAGAAAAGGATTTAGTATAAAACAAGAAAGAGGAAAGCTAAAATATGGGCCTAAAAATTTCATTTAAAATTAGCTAGGGTATCTTTCCTAAAAATTCTCCTAAGCATCAAATTGTGTTCCAAAAATTTTCTTGAATTTTGGTACCAAGGAATTCAATAAGATATAATCAACATCACTTCATCTTAAACCTCTAACACAAATTAATAAAATACATGAATGTTGAGTGAATAAAATACATGATAAATCATTTATATTAAAAAAATATA
>JAAALK010000289.1:40904682-40935561 GCA_019279435.1 Zizania palustris | reverse complement strand
GCCCTCGGGCTTGGTATGATAGACTTAAGTCTTTTCTGCTTGAGCGAGGGTATTTGATGGGCTCAGTTGATAAAACTTTGTTTACTCTCAAGCATGGCAAAGATTTCCTTCTAGTGCAGATTTATGTGGATGATATCATCTTTGGTGGCTCTTCTCATGCTTTGGTTGCCGAGTTTGCAGATACCATGAGCAGGGAGTTTGAAATGTCGATGATGGGTGAACTCACCTTTTTCCTTGGTTTGCAAATCAAGCAAAGCAAACAAGGTACTTTTGTCCACCAGACAAAGTACACCAAGGACCTGCTCAAGAAGTTCGACATGTCCGATGCGAAGCCCCTCGCCACTCCAATGGCTACATCTGTAGCGTTGGACCCTGACGAAGATGGAGAAGCTGTAGATCAGAAGGAATTTCGGAGCATGATCGGCTCCCTCCTCTACTTGACTGCCACGAGGCCAGACATACACTTCGCAGTATGTCTGTGCGCTCGTTTTCAGGCTTCACCACGAGCTTCGCACCGCCAAGCGGTTAAGCGCATCCTAAGGTATCTCAAACATACCCTTGAATTTGGCATATGGTATTCATCGTCTTCATCTTTATGTCTTAGAGGCTATTCTGATGCGGATTTTGCTGGATGTAGAATTGATAGGAAGAGTACCTCTGGTACTTGTCATTTTCTGGGTACGTCTCTGGTTTGTTGGTCTTCCCGCAAACAGTCTAGTGTTGCACAATCGACGGCTGAGGCCGAATATGTTGCTGCAGCTAGCTGTTGCTCTCAGATTTTGTGGATGGTTTCCACTTTGCGGGATTTCGGGTTAGATTATAAGAGTGTTCCACTTTTCTGTGATAACACTAGTGCTATTTGTATTGCAAACAACCCGGTTCAGCACTCCAGAACCAAACACATTGATGTGCGGTATCATTTTCTCAGAGATCACAATGAGAAGGGTGATATTGAACTTCAATATGTTGATACCCAACACCAGCTTGCCGATATTTTTACAAAACCCCTCGATGCTTCTCGGTTTGCTTACTTGCGTGGGGAACTTGGTATTTGTCATCCCTACGGCATTTTGTGAGGGGGAGCTGATTTTAATTGTCTTGCATATGCTCATTATGTGTGGAATTGCACTTACATCCTTTGCTATTATATGTCTGCTTTTAATTCAAAGAAATCATGACAGCTCAGCTCTATGAAATATGTCTGGAACATTGATTGTGCATGATGTTTTATTTTCTAAAAATCAAAACTTGCTCACCGCATAATCTTGTATCTAGCTTGTTTAGGGTGGACTGCTTTTAGCTATCTTTTATCTACTTGACAGCAAGACACTGTTCCTTGGATGCTAAAATATGCAACTTGAAAAATGTGTTCTTTATTCATGGATCCTCATCAAAATATTTAATTCATCAAAATCAAAAATCCATGATTTGCCTGGTTTAAATGAAAAGATCCAGGAGGGTTTGTTTGTCGCACTACTCTATTCTAGACTGCTTACCATTGCACATTGGTCTGAACTGGGATAGTGTAGTGTATGCCAAAATCACTGCCTTAAGCTTCAGATGGCTTTCATGCCTAGGCTTGGCCTGATTGGAAAGTATAAGGTGGACAAATAAATAACCCCTGGCATTAAGAAAAAGAACAACAAAATTAATTGATCATCAAGTTTGCTTTCACAGCTCCTTTTGAACAAGACTTGTCTGTCTAGGGTAGAATTTGTTAGCTTTGCGCAGTCCTTGCCTTTCATGTCTAGCTACTGTGATTAAGTGGTGATGCTTTCACTTCAAAATGACAAAATCACATGCCATCATCTTGATTCACAGATTGTTAAATTGAGCTGAGCCCATGATCATTTGTGTTAATTTTGGCATATTTTTGCATTATATGTCTTTGCAATTCTATTCATTTCGCAGCTTTGCATCTTTTGAATGCTCCTTGATGCTTGCATTGCCAAAGGGGGAGAGATTTTGCTATGTTCTCTGCTGCAAGAAGGCATTATTTCTAAAAGGGGGAGAGATTTGTGACATAAAGAGGGAGAAAAATTTGCTCAACTCAGGGGGAGTTTTTATCCAAAGGGAGTTTTGCCGAAGGGGCTTTTACTCTTTCACAAAAGGGGAGAAAAATTCTTTTATCAAGTGACATGCTCTTGCTCTTTTCTGAGTTTTTATGGTCACTTGTGTGCTGAAATTTTAAATTTTCTTGAACTTGGATTTGGTTGTCAATGCACTCATCAAGGGGGAGATTGAGAAACCAAGGGTTGGTTTCGGTGTTTTGTGATGAGTGATTGACTGGATTTTACCCTCTGTTCGAAGGGTACCTCCGGAGGGGCTTCGGAGGTGGTACCTCCGAAGGGTGTTCGGAGGTGTGTCACCGGAGTGTGTTCGGTGTTTGCTTGCTGCAGCCGTGCAGCGGAGTGTACCTGTCGGAGGGGTCCGACAGTACGCGATGACTAGGGTTCGTACCGATGGCTTCGGTACTTTGGGCGGTACACCGGAGTGTGTGCCGGAGGTTGCTAACCCGGAGAGGTCTCCGGAGTACTGGATACACTTGTCTGTTTGTCTGTGGTGCGCAGGGACTTCGGAGGCAACGGACAGGGTTCGAGCCAGGTGAACTTGGGTCAAGCAGGTGGCTTGATGCCAGGGGAGCGGGGAGCTCCGTCACGGTGGCTGCGAAGGTGGTCCGGGTCGGTCCTCGGGTCGAGGCGCGCCAGGTGAAGGCAGAGAGTGCGGAGCGTGGCTCCGGCTGAAGGTACTCCGAGACAAAGTCCTCGGAAGTGAGGCACTTCGAAGGTACTCCGGACGGAGTGACTTCGGAGTTGGTGGACCAAGTCCTCTGCGGAGGCAAGGAGTTCGAAGTGTGCTCCGGAGGGAGACACTCGAAGGTTACCCGACGAAGGTCTCAGAAGTCGAGGCGCATCGAAGGCATGGTCCGGGTGAGGCTCGTCGTGGAGTGTGCTCGGGGAGAGGCACTGCGACGGAGTGCTCATGGAATGCTTCATGCGGAGGCCTTGGACGAAGGAGGGACTTCGAAGGGTGGTACTCCGAAGGTGGGCTTCGGAGTGAGGTTGACTTGAGGTGCTTCGGCCATGCATGGCTTCGGTACACGGACGGACGGTGTTCGAGCTCGGAGTAGCTGCGAAGCCGTGGTGATCCACTCCGGAGGTGGTGGTGCGAAGGCCCAAGGGCTTTGACGGCTTCGGCTCAAAACCGTCACTGTATCGAAGGTCTTCTTCGGCGGAGCGAAGGCCAACAGGCTGCAGGCTTCTCGCCGAAGCTTCCGCACCCCTCGCGTGCGAAGGGAGGTTCCAGAAGTCAACTCTGTAAAGGCTGACACTGTCTGTTCTGAAAAAGGCTGACACTGTCCCCTCTGCAGCTGACAGAGAAGCCTCCAAAATAAAGGTGGACTACCTTTTGTACCCCTTAGTTCTGTAGAGACAAAATGGATGTAAACCCTAGGGGTAAAGTAGTCACTTCCTTAGGATGAAGCCGTGGGCTATAAATATGGGGGCTCGGTAGGTAACATTCAACACTTTGAGCATTTACTGTTGAGCTCCTGTAGACAGACCTCGCTGTATTCATTCTGAGTTCAATACATTTTGTGTTCCTTGTTCAAGCGGCGAAGCCCTGCTTCTGTGTGTTTTTGCTTGAGCTCGAATTGCATACTTCGCTAGTTTTAGTCACCGAAGCCTGTCTTGGCGAAGGGTGTTTTTCCCGCGAAGTGTGCTTTTCAGTGTGCTGTCGCTCTGTGTAACACGAGGCAAGACCTCGCTGCTTACTAGCGAAGCCCTGATCTTTTCCCGTAGTGCTTCTTGTGTCGAAGTCCTTAGCGTGTTCCGTTTTGTGTGCGTGTAGACCTTCGCGTACGAAGCCCAGCACCAGTTGCTGTCGCCAAGTACTTGGTCGAAGTCCTCAGAGGGCTGTCCTCTCTTGCGAAGGGTGAAGTGCGAAGCCTGCTCGAAGCACCTTGTGTGCGGAGCCTGCACTGACTTAGCAGAGTAGGTTTTCGAGGGTTGTAAGTGGAGCGAAGTCTTCTTGACTTCGAACTTTTGCCTCTCCGAAGCCTGTGTTCGAAGGTGTCGAAGTACCTCCGAACCAGACCTTCGAAGGCTGTGTTCGAAGCCTGTTCCGCAGAAGACAGAACAGAACCGAAGGCTAAGTTTTAGCCCGAAATTTTAAAAGCTCCCATTCACCCCCCCCTCTGGTCGCCGGTTCCGGTCCAACAGTATTCATCTCGAAGCCTAAAATTGATGCTTCCGAAGGCAACCACTACTTTTTCACCTCCGGAGCCTATGAAGGTCTTCGGCTGACAAGTTGCTCTGTGCAATGCTGCGAAGATTTCAGCCCTCCCCTCACAACCTTCGGCTCTCAGAGCCCACTCGAAGATAGCTAATCTAGCTACAGCATTCGGAGACAGCTGGGGGAGGGTTACATGAAACAAGTCGAGGACTTCAGCTAAGAAATCTACAGCAGGGAGGCCCAAGCCTGCTTCGAAAAAAGCTTCGAACACTACGACTTCTCCGGGTCTTGGTGATGGGATTGCTTCTTTCCCTGGTTTTCGAATCATAACTCCCGCACCTATATTTCCTCCTACTGTCATTGCCAGGGACTCTCTTTTGCAGGTTGAAGATCCTAATTCAAAGGATTGGTCCAGATATTTGGTCGATGGAGGGCACAGACCTTGATCATCGGCGATTTGGGGATTTTTTCCCTTTGCCGTCCGTGGAAGTTGTCGCCTGGATCGAAGGCGTCGCCGTCACTGTTGCCGCTGCCGCTGCCGCAGCCGCTTGTTGACGAGCCAAGGTCGAAGGAGGTGCAGAGCCTTTGGTCTTCGCCATCGCAATGACTGGATCGATCTGAGAAAGTGGGGACTAGGACTCTAGAACTCGAAAGCTAGGGCTCAAGAACTCAAAGGGCTCAAAAGGCTTTTGACTGAGAGCAAACAGTGAAAAGGTAATCGAGTAAGTTCTGGAGTTCTTTATTTATAGTCTAACTTTCCGTTTGTTACCGTTTGGGCTCTGCCTTTTCGCATTCTTGCCTGTTGTTTTCCTCTGAAAATAACGCTTCGTATAACTCCGTTAGAAACAGAAACTAACGGCTATATTTTCTAAGTCTAAAAGACTTTCGAACTTCCTGAGTCAGTTCTAAGATAGTTCGAAAAATAATTACCTTATGACTGGTTCGAAGTTCATATCTTCATGTATTTCGGAGATAAAACAAAAATCAATAACCCCTATGATTGGTTATCTTTTCTTTCCGTATACTGCTCTCCTAACGTTACAGGTCGAACGGAGAAGCGTATTCGAGGGGCTACTGTTGGGGGAAAATATCTCATCTTCGGGGTTATTGCCAAAGCAGCATGAAGACAGCCAACCAGTTCGAAGATAGTCCGAAGGTCATCTTCGAAGGTGGCTTGGAACCTGGTTCGAAGCCCGAAGGCAGGCTTTAATTCGAAGTATGTCTTCGAACCAAAGCCCTTCAAGATCTTTTCTGCCAGCTAAGATGGAAGACTTATCTTTTATCCTATTAGATTAGTCTTTTACCATTTTAGCCCTATTAAGGAAACCGAATAGTTTCCTTAATGTCGGTTGTAATAGAGGGATAAATAGGTCTTTTCCTTAATGTTTAGGCCTATAAATACCCCCCATTTCACCCTGTAATAGGGACCAAGGACAAGTGATTCAATACACACTTTCGAACTATTCTAAGCTATTATCCTTTCGGAGGCTTAGAACAGTTTGCTTCGCAAACACTTCGTTTGTTAGTTTCTTTTCTACAGAAACCTGTTAGCGTAATCTTTTACGCCAACAGGTGTCTTACGGTTACCTCTTTGGTTTGCACGAAGAAGAAGACGCCATGGCCATGGTGCTGTGGCGTCGGAGTCCGGCGAGACGGCAGTGTGGAGGCGAGGGAGGCTTCCCACCGCTGCAGTGCCTTAGCAGATCGGATAATTAGGTGGGTTGGAAGAGGTTTTCTGTTGCGTAAGCATTAGCCCTGGCGTTGAGAACCTCTCCCTACTTATCTGGCACTGCACGGCAGGGGCCCCTCAACCAGATGGGTTGGGGTGCCCCCGATCAGGGCGCCTGAAGAATAGGGAGTAGTTTAGGTTTTTAGCCCGAGTCATAAGGGGGAGGAGAGGGACTCGGTTTCCTTCTCCTCCCATGAGATCTTAATTAACTAACATTCTCCCCCTAGATCTCAACTTAGTTCTTAACTTAACTTAACATTACAAATATTCCATTATAGATCAATGCATAGAGCATGCTGCATCATAATAGTCAGTTACGTACTATATGACTCAACAACTACAATGCACATTTCCATTTTGAAATAGTTTCTCAACTTATTTTGGGCCCTTATAAATCCATAGATCATAGTTTTACCTTAAACCCATGTCGACTAAGTGTTCTCTGAACACATTGGGAGGTAAAACTTTTGTGAGCGGATCCGCAAGCGTTCGCTTGGTACTTATATGCTCTACTTATCATTTGATCTTGGATTCTCTCCTCAACAATATAACACTTAACTTAGATGTGTTTGGCAGCAACACACTTCTTGTTGTTATAGGAGAAATATGCTGTTGACTCATTGTTACAGTATAACTTAAGTGGTTTTAAAATGCTGTCGACCACTCTCAAAACCGGAATAAATTTCTTAAAACATAGTGCCTGTCCGACGACCTCATAACATACTATAAAATCGGCATACATCGTGGAGAATGCCGTCACAGTTTGTTTGGAGCTTTTCCACGACACAGCTCCCTTTGCGAGTGTGAATACACAACTTAATGTGGACTACTTAGCATTCACTCATCTCGCAAGGTCTTAATTTGAATAACCCGCAATCGCTAGGTTACTTAATCTTCCATACATTAGCATGAGGTCGTTGTGCCTTATATAAATCACAAGGCTTTCTTAATTTAATCAGTGATCTATTTCTGGATTTTCTGATATCTGCCAAGCATTCCGGCGGTATAAACTTAGTCAGGGCGAGTACATAATTGAGCATACATTGGCTTCCGACAGCAGAAGCATATGGAACCAATCTAATTTGATCGATCTCATATTGGTTCCTGGGATACTAAAAGTTCCCAACTTATCACCCTTGACTATCGGATCAGGCGATAGCTTATACGCATGCATACTATATACTTTATCAGTATATCTTCTAGTATGCCGTATGCAATAATCTTAATACCCCCTTAATGGTAATCTTAGAGAAACTCTAGTCCTAACATATAGGAAAATTTCTCCAAGGTTCTTAATGTCAAAATGAGAGGACAAGATTTCTTAGTTTCTAATATTAGATGGACATCACCACTTGCAAGCAGAATGTCATCCACATGCTAAACTGGGAAAATAAATTCTCCATTCTTAAATTTAGACAAACACAATTGTCCTCTTCATTATTCTTAAAACCCAAAACTTTCTAATAGTCTAATTAAATTTCAGATACCCTTACTTAAAACTTATTTAAGTCCATTGGACTTAGATAAAATGGTATCATAAATTTCCTTTCATTTCTATGACAAAACATTTAGTTGTGTCATATAGACATTCTCATTTAAACTTATTGAAAATATCGTCTTTATATCAATCTGATGCAGTTCTAAGTCATAATATGCCTTAATGATTCTTAAAGAATCCTTAAATAAGACATGCAAAATATCTCATTTAATCTGCTTTTTATCTGAGTTGGCACATTATGTACTAAGTTAGAGAGTTGTTCCTTTACTTCTTCATTAGCATCATCTAGAAATGCAGATTCCTGAACAACAGAAGCCTCATGTACAATAGATGTCGCTAATGAAGGTCCAAACTCAAGTGTTGGACAAAAGGATACTACCATAGGTACATAGAAAATTGTTCTTAAATCATAGGAGTGGATTCACTAACCCACTTCTCTTCAAGATTAATTTCTCTAAGTAACGTGCTCCCCCTGATTAAAGCATCTTCTAAAAAATGCATATCTCGTTTCTACAAACTTAACATGTCCGTTAGGACATTACAAAACGAGATCACTTAGACTTATCTTTGCAGTCAATAAAATTGACAACTTACTGTCTTAGGACTTTAACTTATTAATATTTGGGTTAAAATATAGCCTTAGCAGGACGACATACCCTTAATCTAAAATAGTTTAGAAAAATGGTTATCGTCTTGTCCATAATTCTTATGGTGCTTTTAGGCACAGACTTATTAAGGATCCTGATTAAAATTATGAATGGTGGTTTGAATGCCTCCATCCACAAAATAATCGGTAGAGTAGAATAACTTACCATACTACTTACTATGTCCACTGAAGTGCGAGTGCACCTCATAGCCACTCTATTTTGCTAAGGTACACCCGATATAAAATACCGGGCTATTTTGCCATTTCCTATAGAACCTTGCAAAGGAGTTCAAGAAATCGGCCATACGGGGTATATTGACCATAACACGGTCAGATCTTACTCTTTTTAAACTTTAGATCATGCTGATATAAGAATCAGTCTTAAAAACATCTTAAATTTATCCAAAGCAACTGATGATCTGATCGCTATGATCTGATTGCTCTTAGATTGGATAAATGTTAATCAATTAATTTTAAATCACCGTTGGGCAGAATTAGAATCAATTGAGTTTAAATATAATAACATTATCACCAACGTTGGTCAGGAGATAAAAATTACTACAATTATTAAACTTAATTTCGCGTCTTACTTAATTTATTTGACGTATTTATCTTAATGCAATATATGCTTGAAACTCAATCTAAAGAAACTAAAGCGGAAGAATTGACTAAACGTTCAATCCTCCCCCTCGAAATATGGTCCATTAGATAGTGCCATAATTTCGAAAATACGTCATCAATTCTTTTGGTCTTATCATTATTCTCAGATGATAAAATCATCCTGAGAAAATAAATAAAGTTCGTCATGCTCAAAAGCAAGACTAAGGACTTTATTTCTAAGTGCGAAAATTCATCTATTACCATTCTCGTTCATCCATTTTGGGAACTCCACATATTCCTTCATGTGGTGTTCCTCCTTACATGTCTGTACATGCCCTTCACGACATCATGTTCCTTTATGTGAGCTTATAAGAGGAGTCCTTAGCATCATGAGAACAAGTCTTATAATGCTTCTTCCCCTTTATTCGTGTTGCACATTATGACCTAAATCATTGTGTGCTTTCTTAATTCTTATACATAGTTTGAAATCAGCATCTACAAACTCCAACACTCTCGCTGTAAGTTGTAGTTGATCACAAAATAATCAGAAAACTTAGTGTGACGTCATAATAAAATTTGGACGATAACGTCCTCATCGAGCTCTTTATTCATGGGTTTCAGCTTTGAAAACCATGTCGCAAAAACTTATTAAACTTTTCTCAATAAGCGTGCTAGCATACGCCTTAGAAAAGTCACTTTCAGATACTCTTTGCAGTATCATGACGTGGGATAGAACCCCTAATTTGCTCCATAAAGGAGCTCTTAATCATAATGCATTTTGTGTTTCCACTGATTTCCTTTAGTACTATATGTCTTATTTTATTCTTATATCGGCGAAGTCACGTAACCTTATGACAAAAGCCTCTTGGCTTTCATCTTCTCAGGTCACGGGCTTCGCACGCTTAGTTAGACAATCAAGCATTAAAGCAAGATTTATGTCCTATAGCACAATCGCTATCTTAATATCTCATCTCCGGGAACCATAGTTCTCACCATTGAGAGACTCAATGCCGGAGATATGACTTAGCAAATTTCTAATAAGGAACATTATCAAAATATATATTATAACAGATATAATATGATACATGAAAATTTAACGTTGGTCAAAATTAACATGTGATATACTTAATACTTAAAAGGCGAATTAATTCTACATCACCGTTGGGCAGAAATAGAATCAATTCAACTGAACCACAGCAATTTCATCACCAACGTTGGTCAGGAGATAAAATCACTATGTTAACAAAATACAACATTTATAATGCCAAATTAAATTATCTCGTTGGTCCAAATCTAATTGACAGAATAAATGCTACTTAATTGATATGATGAACGTGGTACTAATCTTAAAACAGTGTATTCGCAGCGGAAGACTTAGAACTAATTAATACACTGCTTAATCAGTAATAAAATTCTGAATTTACAGCATTATACTAATTTTAAACAGTGTACACACAATGAAAGACTTAATCTAAACAAGCACAGCGGAAAGACTTAATTTTAATTAATACACTGCTTAAAACAATAATAAAACTTAAATTTAAACTTAAACAAAAGGTTCTAAATTAATATTTCCCAATTAAATATAGTCCTTTGACTAAATTCAATAAGAGAAAACATCATGAAAATGCTTAAAAAAAACTGAAAAATTCAGAACACAAATTACTGATTCTATACAAAATTGTACAAAATTTTTCTTCGCGGATAACTTACACTGTTTAAAACAGTAATAAAATCTAAATTTAAACTTAATCAAAATCTAAAGGAATATTTCTCAATTAAATATAGTCCTTAGACTAAATTTAATAAAGAAAACATCATAAAAGTACCTAAAAATACTGCAAAATTCAGAATAAATTTTCTGAGTCTGTACAAACTTATACAAAATTTTCCCCGCAGATAACTTATCTTTTCCTTAATTTGGGGCATTTTTCTGAATTTCCAGGTATTACTTATTTGAAAAAACAATTCTGAAAATCAGGAAAAACAGAAAATAAAATCGGCCCATACTGTGCTAAACTTCCGGCCCATACTGTGAAAACGGCTCGGCCCACAACTCCCTCCCCCGCGCGTGCGCACCCAGGCCGCAACCTGGGCCTGGGCCGCGAAAACACCTTCCCGCCTGGGCTGATTTCAGTCCGCTTACTCCTGGCCGTCGGATCTGATCCGACGGCCAGGCATCAATCTCGGCCACTTAAAAGGGGTCCTTGCCCCAGCCAAAACCTAAACCTAATTTTCCTCTCCCCCTCCCTCCACCCGGCCCAAGAGCAACGACGGCCGGCGGCCGTGCAGGCGGCTGCGCGAGCGCGCGAGGCGGCCGAGCGTGGCAACGGCCGGCAGCCGGCGGCCGGGCGTGCGGCGGCGGACCGGCAACCACGCCCGCGGCGGCTCGAGGCGGAGCGGCGGCCACGCACGCGGCGGCGCGAGGCGGAGCGCTCGGCGGCGGTCGCGCGAGGCGCGAGCGCGCGGGCGCGCGGCGGAGCGGGAGGTCGTGGCCCGAGGCAGGCGCGCTCGGCGGCGGCCCGAGGCGGGAGCTCGCGGCGGCCGCGCGAGGCGCGAGCGCGCGGGCGATCGGCTCGGCGGCGGCCCGAGGCAGGAGCTCGCGGCGGCCGCCCGAGGCTCGGCGGCGGCCACAACCTTCTTAGCTAGGGTTAGGGTTAGGGTTTAAACCCTAACCCTAACTCCCGGATCTGATGCCCCTCTCCCCTTTTTTTTGTTGTTGTTTCTTTTCTGTTCTTACGAAGGCTTACCGGGGTTTTGGAGGGTAAACCGAGGTGATTTCATGGTACTTAGGGTGTTAACCGAATGTTAACAGGGTTCTCAACTGAGAGTCTTAGAGAAGCCACAATGGCGTCGGTCCAAGGGGTCTGACGCCTAAAAAAACCCTAACTAGCCTAGAGTACTAGTACAGCTCTGATACCATTGATAGATCTTAGGGATCTCTAGGTCTAGGTCTAGTAGGGTGTCTTAGGGTTACCTCTTTGGTTTGCACGAAGAAGAAGACGCCATGGCCATGGTGCTGTGGCGTCGGAGTCCGGCGAGACGGCAGTGTGGAAGCGAGGGAGGCTTCCCACCGCTGCAGTGCCTTAGCAGATCGGATAATTAGGTGGGTTGGAAGAGGTTTTCTGTTGCGTAAGCATTAGCCCTGGCGTTGAGAACCTCTCCCTACTTATCTGGCACTGCACGGCAGGGGCCCCTCAACCAGATGGGTTGGGGTGCCCCCGATCAGGGCGCCTGAAGAATAGGGAGTAGTTTAGGTTTTTAGCCCGAGTCATAAGGGGGAGGAGAGGGACTCGGTTTCCTTCTCCTCCCATGAGATCTTAATTAACTAACACGAGGGTCACTGCACCGTGGCACGATCAAGGCCGGCGACGTGCAGTGCATGACGGCCGGCCGCGGCGTCTTGCACTCGGAGATGCCGGCGGGGCCAGGCACGTCCCGGGGCCCGGTCGCCGGTGTTCACGCGGACGCCGACCATGTACCTGGAGTACTTCACGGTGCGCCCGCACGCGGCGGCGCGGCAGGCCGTGTGCGCGGCGTGGAACGCGCGCGTTCGCGTACGTGCTGGAGGGCGAGGGCGTGTTCGGCGGCGAGAAGGCCGCGGGGCCGACCGCGCCGCCTCCTGCTGCTCGGCCTGCAGGGAGACGGCGTCGAGGTACGTGCGGAACAAGTCCGACAAGCCGCTCAGGTTCCTGCTGATCGTCGCCGGCGAGCCCATCGGCGAGCCCGTGGCGCAGCTGGGCCCGTTCGTCATGAACACCGAGGAGGAGATCGACATGACCATCAACGACTTGGACTACAACATCAATGGCTTCGAGAAGGCCAAGCATTGGAAGTCGCAGTCCATCTGAACCAAATCTTCCAATCTTCAAATCAGAGCCGGCCCAACCCATCTCATGTCCGAGCTCAAGAAAATTTCATCACACATTGACACGCCGGTCCATCTCAACCAAATCGGGCCTCCTTCTCAGCTCAGGTATGCATGGTCGATGAATTGAATTCACTCTGGACACGTACGCACGTATATACATATACATATATACGCCGGTTGCATGCTCGTGTGTGGTCCATCGCGAGCATGCAGTAGCTAGTAGGGATGGCAATGGGGCCCGTTCCCCGATCCCCGACGGGGATTTCCTCTATTAGGGGACGGGTATGGGGAAATCTCATCCCCGCGGGGGGACAAACGGGGAAAAATCTATCCCCGTCGGGTGAAGCGGGGACGGGGACGTTCCTCTACTCCCCATCCCCGTTCCCCGTTAATATACCCGCAAAAATTAATTGTGGGTCCATATTTTATATATATATATATACATATGTATGCATATGTATGTGTATGTGTGTATATATATGTGTATGTGTGTATATGTTTGTGTGTATATATATGTATGTATATATATATGTATGTATATGTATATATATATGTATATGTATATGTATATATATGTGTGTGTATATATATACCTAAACGGGGATTTTCTCCCCGACGGGTACCCGAATCCCCGACGGGGAGCGGGGATGGGGAAAATCTATCCCCGAAGGCGGGGACGGGGACGGGGAACGGGGATTTTTTTGTCTAGCGGGGACGGGGACGGGGACCCCTCCCCGCCGGGGATTCTCCCCGTTGCCATCCCTAGTAGCTAGACAGCAACAGCAGGGTCGTACGTACCTAGCCTCTCTCTTAGCTTGTATATATGTCGATCTCCCCCACACATGTACGGCTGCTTGATTTGTTCCGATCCTCTTGTCCGCTGATCGACACTGTAGATCATATCATGATCGAGATGAACGCCATGGCCATGGCCATGCAAGCGATAGGATATGATCGAGCATTGATGCCACGAGGCAGGGCAGCTGCTGCCTGCTGGGTAGGGCAGGCCTCCGGCTGCATGCACCACGAAGCTACGTCTGTATAAATCGATCGGGAGCTCGATCGCTCGATCCGAGCGTAGTAATGGCGTACGTCTTCCGTCGTCGTCGCTTCTGCTAGCTGGAGGCGCCACAGGATCAACGAAGCTACGTACGTACGTACACACGAAGACGAAGCATGCATGCTGTAGAAGATATATTACCTTTTTAATGTTAATTATCTTGCTTAGCTAGCGATTAATGTATACAGTTTAGTTTTAGATGGCCTGGTTATTTCTCAATCTTTCAGAAAACCCAAACCACATTTAAACAGTACTGTGCATGGTATTGTATTTCCGTAGATTTGCAAGTCTGGGCGAAAATTTAGCAGTTTTTTAGCCCACGTGAAATAAAGTAGAGTACTAGAGTTCGTCAGTTAAAAATGATTTTAACATGACACGCATGCATGGGGACCGACACGAGCTTATTCAATGCAAATTTTAACCAATTACATCAAAGTTAGGACCATGCATCGATTTTTTTGCCATTGTTTTTGTTTTTCTTACTCTAACTATTAGCTATTTATAATGTTTGGTTTCGTAACACTGTTTACTAGAAGGTCATATCAGTTTTGCAATTGAATGAAATATCTTCTGTCAGTGGAGAGTTTCATTTCACTATTTTTAGGCTAACCAGTGTAATTAAATGCAACTAGCTCTCATGAAATACCCTCTCTCTAATGAAACGGTTTGGCTACAGTGGGCGTTTTATTTCGTTTCATCTGTCTTGGAAACAGGTTAGCACCATGTCATGGTGATGACACTACTTCATTTTTTTCCCTCATTAATTGAATGTCATGTATGCAAAAAATCTGATATATCATAGTAATTAATACCATGAAATCCCCCATAAAACCCCATTGTTAATAGCCTTAGTGTCCATGACATTAAAAATACTATTATATAAGCAAAAATCTGATTTGGTAAGCAAATTAACGAGAAAAAAGAAGAAAAAAATCATGGAAACTAGGTTTCGTACAAGAAATTAGCTCTCCACAAGAATCAAGAAAACAAAAGAGGGGATTGAAAGAAGAAGGAGAGAAGATAGATACTTTGATCAAAATATTTTTTAAATAAATTATCCGTTGAGAAGATGTTGCTTATATATATATATAAATAATTTACGTGTTACTCTCTCTTTCATTCAAGACATCACTCATATACACTATAAGTTGGAATTGCCCTAGCTAAGCACATTTATAACGAAACTTTCCCGGAAGAAGAAAACCGCGCAAATAAAATTTCCTTCCGCATCTGTTCACGATATACATGTTCACCCTAGCTACCTTAGACGATACTCCGTTACATGTACATGAAATCTCGATTTCTCTGTTACATCAAATAATCGCTGTTACCAGATCTGTCCGTATCGAAATCGGTCTAGTTATGGTGGCTATGAGACCGATTTTCACCAACCATTTTGTGATGAGATGATCCAAAACGTGACTCACGCCTCACATAAATGTTCAGCCTAAACACAAACTAACAGACATCTCTCAAATTACATGCTCCACACATGGCTAGCCTAGCCTAGACAGCTCCAAACACAAATTATTTCCTCGTAACTTTCATCGGCCGCTAGATTAGTTAACTTCCATCGTCGGTTTCTGTCAAAACACATGCACACCTTCATCGGTTAAAAACCGACAAAAGTTAGCTTTTTCGTCGAATTTAGCTTAATTTTCGTTGGCTTTTTTAACGAAAATTTGCTGGATTCTTATAGTATTGTAGCGATAACACGTACAGGCGATCTACAACTGATGTAGGTGTAGAACTACGTATAATCTGCGGCTAGCATTTCTGTATTAGCGCATATTAAACAAAAGTTTGATGTTTTACCGTTCTACAAAACTTAAATTTATTTTGATTATTTATCATCCTGATATAGATGATATAGATTATAGACTCAGAAGTCAGACCGTTTCATACGCGTCGCTTGTTGTACAAAATGACCAACAAGCACATGTACAGTACACCAGCAAATAATTCTCCAATCACTCCTCAGCTACAATGTCATGTCGACACCGACAGGACATGTTCAGCCTAAGCACAAGCAGCCAGTCATCAAAGGGCAGGGCGATTAGACATATTTTCTTCTTTTTTTAGCAGCTACGGCTAGATATATTATGCATTTAGGCTTTAGCTAGCTAAACATCACATCGACTAACGACTAAAGTCGTGTTTCGTTCCATAGATTAAAATTTAGTTCATGCCACATCGGATATTTAACCATCAATTTGAAGCATTAAATATGAACTAATTATAAAAATAATTGCAGAATCGGAGGATAATTCGCGAGACGAATTTATTAAGCCAAATTAATCTATAATTAGCAAATGTTTACTGTAGCATCACATTGTCAAATCATGGCATAATTAGACTCATTAGATCCGTCTCGCGAATAATCTACCGATTATGAATGAGTTTTGTTAATAGTCTACATTTAATGCTCCAAAATAGTATCTAAACATTCAATGTGACGGAGACTAAAATTTAGTCTTGGTATCCAAACACCACCTAATAACAGTTAGAAACTAAAATTTAGTTTTTAGCTCATCCAAACAGTATAACTAATCAATGAACTATTAGCTCATTAATTAACTAATGGTTAATTCATTAGTTAACTAATCGATGAACTATTTTGCCTCCTACATATCACTAAAGCACGATTATTGTAGCATGGCAAAATCGACTTTAACCTACTATCAGTCCAAAATATCGAAACACGCATGCCTTATTTTTAGCCAACTAATTTTTAGCTAGCTAACAATCAGCTCTAGTTATTAGTTAGCTAACTATTAATTTTAATCCGTCCAAACCACGAGGCCTTAGTATATATATTGCTTGTAGCAATCTAAAAAGTTTGTGTTTTTTAGCATGTAAGAATTTGAAAAGCTGGTGTTTTTCAACTTCTAAATTTTAGTTTATTTTCATATTTTATAGCTACCTATTCTTGTAATCTAAGTCTATAATATAGATCATTTATTTTAATCCCAGATTCTAAAAATAGTTTGAACTGTCGGAACTAATAAGACCTTAATTGAAGCAATTCACGTGAGAAACCGATTGATTTGCAGCGACAGGCAGGCAAGCAGGTATCAGTAGCTACCAAGCTGAGCGAGCAAAGAAATCAGAGGATTGCGACGGTGTGAGAGTGAAATCTCAAATAAATAAAGTCCCATATTTCTCGCTAAAAAATCATTCTAGCCGACATGCGATCATAGAACCTATATATATCATATGTCACTAAAAGAACCAACAAAATATATAAAACCGGATTATAAATTTTTAATGACACATCGAGAATGATAATAGAAATTGGATCGGGGTCGTGCCTGTGATTAATTGCAGGGCGATCGACCACATCAGTGTGCAGTGGTGCGCATACATCGTATCACTCTGGATCCGGCCACTATTCCACATTGAATGCCTGCACTGCTGGGGCTTTTATTGCTTAAACCTCGAACCCACTCTGTCTGCTGGGATCCTCTACCTCACCTTATCAGTAGTACCCGTTTGGTTAGTCCAAAAGTTTAGTCACTTAAATTGGATGTTTAGATGTTATTTTAAAGTATTGAATGTAAACTATTTACAAAACTTATTCTTAATCGGTGGATTATTCACGAGACGAATCTAATGAGCCTAGTTATACCATGATTTGACAATGTGATGCTACAGTAAACATTTGCTAATCATAGATTAATTTGGCTTAATAAATTTGTCTCGCGAATAATCCTCCCATTTTGCAATTATTTTTATAATTAGTTCAAGTTTAATCCTTCAAATTGATGTTCAAATATCCGATGTGACATGGACTAAACTTTAGTCCTATTGCAAACTACAGCGGTATTTAAAGTTTTTCTTAAATATACCAATCTAATACTTATAAAATGTTATTTTTAACAATACTAGATTCACATCCACCTACTTTGAGGATAGTAATATATATGGTCTTTTTTACATCTAGTTTATATACTATGTGTCAAGCCTAGCTAAAGGGCGTTATATTATTGGATGGAATGAGTATTTTTTTATATATGTTGTTTTGAACTCATGTGTAAGAATTTATAAATCAACTCAGATATATTCGTGGCCTTTTTATTTATTCTGATTCAAAAAATATGAGTTGTTTATTTGTGATAGTATTATCATTTATTGAATAACGATAATACATAATAAAAGATGAAAAATGGTCATATAATTTATATTTAGGAAATAATTTATAATGTTAAACAACTTATGTAAGAAATGAACTCAAATATATTTTTTACCCTTTATTTATTCTGATTTAGAAAATATTAGTTGTTTATTTGTGACAGGGATGTCATTTATTCAATAACGACAATATGAAATAAAAGATGAAAAAATGGCCAACGTTGTAAGACTACTTATATTTAGAAAATAGTTTATAATACTAAACAACTTATATATAAGAAATCAAATGGGTATATGCCTTGCCGCGCCCCGCCCCCGGTGTCGCGCGGGGCGCCTCACCTCAGTGCCATGCTCGCGCGGCGCCCTGCATCGCGTCGTGCCTGGTATCCTGTTTTTTTTTTATTTTCTTTTTTTTGCCAAGTGTCAAATTTTAACACTCAATAAAACCACCTTCGTATATAGTCATGTGTACACCGTTTATTCATTTTTTTTGCCGAGTGTTGTTTATTGTCACTCGGCGAAGTCTTCACTAAGTGAACGACAAAATACACTCGACGAATCCGTCTCTAACAAATATAGTTTTCTAAATAAAACACTCGACAAACCATTCGTCGAACGTAAATATAGTTTCTTGCCGAGTGCCTCTTACACTCGGCAAAGCACTCTTCTCCGGCAGTTCCCGTGTAGCGACTGCTTCAAACCACCCGTGTCAGATAGCACACGATTAATGGCGTATTTATGACACTCCAGTGTTGTCTAATTACGAGTGTGAGTTTTCGAAGACTGATCTGACGTGGTAGATAGGCGGCTCACCCGGCCGGCCCGTGACTACTGGTTTAATTTAGCAATATGTACGTCGCTTTGGCACGACGACTATATTGGTGGCGCAGCAGTCCCGACCCATAGCCACATCAGCTGGTCTGTTCAATGCATCAAGCTATCAACTGTTGTAACAATTAGCCATATACCGCCTGTGCTATATATATATATATATATATGTGATTTTATTGGCTATTTTTGGTTAAAAGCTATTGAGCCCATTTGTGGGGATGGCAATGGATCTGAAATCTGTAAGTTCGAAAACCACTTATAAAGTAAACATGCATACGAAACCCTCTCAAACATGTAACCGTCAAACCCGTAAATTTTAAATTAAACATAAACTCGAACTGACCGTAGTTTTAAATTGAACATATACCAGAACGTACCTAGCTAAAACATAATAAAAACATGCGGGTTAATTTGCAAAAAAATAAAGAATAACAAAATCTAAAATAGAATATAAGCTAAAACATATTCATAATTTATTGTTAAAGCATAATAATCTGAAACAGAAGCTAAAACAAAATATAAAGCAAAAAACAGAAGCGAGTAAACTAAATCATACCCACGATCCAACATAAATCAGATAATCAAACCTATAAACACTGCCACATAGACACTTAAAAGTAGTGTCATATCAGTACCGATTACCTACAAGCCATCACGGTAGTCATATCTGTGTCAGTTTAAAAATTAGAAGCCGTTAAAATTTTAAAACTTGAACGGAACCAGCATTATTGTTGCACATATTCCACGAAATACTTCACTGTTGGTTCATGGATTTAACCATGCAACAGTGCAGATATGAGGAACCCAATAACCAACGTAATTATTTAATGGTTTAATAAACTAGTGGTTTAAATTCCTAAAAGTTGATAAATGATGTTACATTATTTTTCGATAATTCATTATAGAAATAAAAAACAATCGAATCGAACTAGACGCATGCATGCATGCATAGGTGTTCTTCAGACCGGATCAATATATAATTACCTAATAAATCCCCACAGGCTAGGTGCAGAGATCGCATGCACCAGCTGCCTAATTAAATATGAACACTGTGGCCACTAAATTCGAATGCTCCACACCCCCGACAATTCGATCTGTCTACAACTTCTTAATGGCCTAGCAGGCCAGTAATCTCATCGCCACTCATCATGCATCAAATCATGTGCCTATAAACGTACTACTACTGTACATGCATTCATTTTTTTATATATCCATTTGAAATGCAATAATAATATTGCTAAATATGCGATTTCAGAAACGATTTTGTGGTATTTATAAGCTAATTTTTGGTCTTGGAGCTGAGACAATATATATATATATATATATATATATATATATATACGTGGTGGTGGTGTATATGTATAAGTATGTATATATATATATTGTTTGCTAAAAAATTATGAACATTATATATAGAAATTAAAATGTGTTATATCAAGAGGATAATTAAGGCACTAAGGCCGAGAGAAGTGACCAGTCAACCGTAGTCGTCCTTAGTGCCAACTTGATCCCTTTAGCTAGTGATTTCCCCAATTTATGAAAAATATTTCGCCAACTACATTAATTTGATGAAGCCAGTGTCAACGAGATCGAGTTTAATTAATTTTGGAGGTGTATTAATTTGTTCTAGCAGCAAATTAATTAAGATTTGCGCCATCCATCGATCCGTTTATAAGCAGCACTTTGATTATTAGTGTAATACTTAATTAGGCACCCCTAATAATTAGCTAGCTACATGTACTTACGCAGTAAGCTAAGTAGTGAATTCAGGTTAGATAGCTAGCTAGCAAAGAACCCTAATTATGATTGAATCCTAGCTATAATTTCCAATCAATGAACCGTGTATAATTATTATGGGAAGGATCGAAATGCATATATGGTACATAATACGCTCGTGTAGATCCGTCCATTATTCATATGCAGATTAATTGCCTGGCTTGAGATTGGATGATCTCTCGCACCACTCACAATCTCGGATCGATCAATCTACAGGAACTGCACGGGCCATCTAGCTAACCCAACAGTAACTTGCTGGTAAGGCCGGCTAGCTCAACAGTAGCAGTACAGTTCGCTCCTTCAATGCTAGCTTGAATATTCCTGCTCCATGTGTGGTGAATTAATGGCCGTTTTATGGTTTCTTTCTTCAATTCTTTTCAGGTGTTAAATGTATAGTATATATGTGTGCATCGATCGTATCGTTGGGCACAGAAAAGACCAAGCATATATGACACCGGAATTTATAGCAATGCAATTAGGTACGGTGCATCAATCCACTAGCCAATTAGGTTACTCTCTTCTCCCTCCGGTTAGTTCTCATTTTCTTGAGATTTATTTGTAGCCTTTAGATGCCAGCACGTTTTGGTGATTAAGATATACTAATTGTTTACACATATAATCATGCATGCATATAAACTTAATAATACATACTCACTCCGGTACACAAAAACAAGTCGTTTTGGACACGATTTCACATACCAAGGAACAATTAATTAGTGTGTACTTTCCATGTTTGCCTTTATTAAATATAGTGCAAGAGTAAACATAGCACGAAAAAAAGTAGTACTACTTGAGGGGTATAGTTGTCCAAAATGCACAATAAAATGCAAAACGACTTGTTTTAGCAATCTCTTGATAGAAGTCTAAAACGACTTATTTTTGTGTACCGGGGGGATTACATGACATAACTATATTTAATATGTATAAAACAAAAATATACACATTAATTAATTTAGTATATGAAAAAGTCTCTGTCTATAAGCTAGTATGTGTATATATATACAGGAACGCTATTCTATACCACGTGTGTAGAATAACTATTCTACGACGACCACTTTCAGTAGTAGATTTTCTCAATAGAATAGAAAGTGAGTACTACTTTTTTTTCAGCAATATAGATTTCTCGGTAGAATAGCACCTATTGTGTAGGATAACATTTGTATATGTATATATATATATATCAATACAGGAGACAATGCAACCATAAAATATTTTTTTACAGATGAACAATAAGTCTATAATTTATTTGCACATGTTATATGTGGTACTTTGTGCATGCACAAACAACACAAAAATAAAGGATTTGTTGGTGTCAAATTTGACAGCTTCATGTCATCTCATAAATAATTTATTTCAAACATTTAAAATTTGTCTCAGAATATGTCATATTTAGCTTCATTCCTTTGGTTAAATTTTGCGCAATTAATAGCTCTGATTAAGTAATAAGTGGCCGGTAACCATCAACCAACTCAACTTTTTCCAAAAATTAGAGCCTTTAGAGGTAAAAATAGGATTAATGGTCGAGTACACATGAAATATATATTTCAATGTACTATTACTATGTATCAAAATTGTTAAAAAAATAAAACTTTAGTAGGACGAACAGTTGGCAACAGTTTCTCTCCTGTGCATGCAGCTCCTTAATTACAACCCAATGATTTATTTCTGTGGCAACGAACCGTGCATATGCTATATATGCTGCCATGCATGCATGACTGTCTCTCAAGACCTAGATCATTAATTTACTACGACGATATATCATAAAAATGGTCCATATCATGTCAGAACCAACCGTTTATTTTGCTTTCCGATGGTGTAAATCACATTAATTTTAGCGTTGGTATGGTCCCCTCGATTAATTCATTTTTTATCTCACGGTGAAGTATTTAACTGATAAAAAATCTAAATAATTAAGTTTGGTAGAGCTACAGATCATGAAATTCACACTGAAGTTGGAGTGGAGCACTTGAAGCTGGCTAGACTCTGCTCCACACTCCAGTTCATTTTCTTAGAGCGTTTTCAGTGGGATCCACTCCTCAGGCCGGAAAAGTGTTTGACTTGGCTCCAGCTTCACATGATAAAAAAGTTGGAGCTGGAGCCCTACCAAACGCACCCATACTCCATACTATTTAAAGAATCTCTAGATTGATCTACAATAATATTTAGTTTCACAATCTTTAACAAAAATCTAGCTAGCTAGACTATTCATATAACAAAAATCTTAATTATTAGATGCTCTTCGTATATAGTGTTTTTCCATTGGGGTATATTTTTAAAAGTAACTAAAATTTCGGTTAATCGTGTGCTTGCTTACGGTTGGTATTAGGTATCCAGCTCATTTCATGAGCAGGATAAGGTCACTCTCACCTCTATATATTTACCCAAATCAGAGGGCATCTCGCACCGACGTGAAATAAAAAAAATCCCCACATGTATTTTGTCTCAGTTTATACTATGTAATGCCATCTCCAAAGCTTAGTGTTAATATTGTAGGTGCTTAGCACAAGAAAAAAATAAGTATCTTTATTAAGAGTCCTATGTTTCAATGCAAAGATATCTAGTACTGCTATATTTGTTAGTTAATTTGTTACTACACTTACTTGACTGGCCATGTATACTTGAAATTATCTTGATTAGCATCCACTAGCACCCGATGCTACAGAAAGTAGGAGGCTCTTGTATTAAGCATCTATGGTAAAAAAAACCAATTTTTTCCTCTAAACACCTATGTAGGCTTCCATCGGATCGAGCTGCCCTCAATTCGCTAAACGTCCTTGAAATTTAAGTGCATTTTCATTGCATGCATCAGCTAGCGATCGAGATGCTAGCTTAGTTTTATTTCCATTGTGTTGTTTCAGCTAGCTAGCCTTTCGTTATTTGATTTCATTTACAATTTATCTTTCCAAAACCATGCTCCTTTGTGACGGCAAGGGGCGAACGCACGTGTGCTTAACGGGGTCCGGCGACCCCGATGACTTTGTGAGAAACTCTTGTACGTAGCTTTTTTTAACCGGCTATGACCCCAGTAAATAATAAACGGACCTCAGCAGCCCATTAACAAATATTTACTTGCTACTATTTTGGTAGTTTATTTGTCACAACAATTATTGATGATTTTACTCCTTTATCTCTATGTTATGCATGACATTACTTTGTTATAAGCTATATAAGTTTAGGGCCATTCATTTAACTGACCCCGGTGAGAATTTATCTTAGATTCGCCTGATCGTATCTACTCTCCATTTGATGGCATTTTAACTTTGACATCCCAAAATATATATTTTATGGTTGTTTTGATATGTTTATGTTAGATGCTCATAATAATCTAGGTCTTGTATGTCATCCTTGCTTAATTAGCATTTCTTTGCGGACTTAGTTTAAATGGTCTATTTAACGGATTGTCGGAGATATGTTTATCTTAGATGCTCATAATAATCTAGTCCTATAAATTAATACCCATCATGATGGATGATTTTGTCTTAGTGCTCTTGTTTAATCTCAATCAACTTTTTTATTTACATATCCTATTAGGCTACCTAATTTTGGCTAAGTTCACATGCTCAAAATTTATCAAATGTCTCAAAGAGACCATTCTAACTAGCTAGCATATAACTAGAATGATTCAACCTATAAGTGTAGGTCCTTATTCTTAATTTCAACAAACACGGCATCATTAGCTTATATATATATATATATACACACACGGGAGCGATATTTTACACCACGTGTGTAGAATAATTATTCTATACCGACCACTTTTAGTAGTAGATTTTCTCAGTAGAATATATATATATATATATATGCTATTTTATACCCCGGGTGTAGAATAGTTATTCTACTGAGGAAAATAGTAGTACTCAATTGCTATTTTACCGAAAAAATCAACTACTAAAAGTAGTCGGTGTAGAATATCTATTTTACACACATGGTGTAGAATAGCGTTCCAGTATATATATATATATATATATATATATATATATATATATATATATATATATATGCTATCCTACACCACGGGTGTAAAATAACTATTTTACCGAGAAATTTACTACTGAGAAAAAAATAGTACTCAATTGCTATTCTACTGAAAAAATCAACTACTAAAAGTAGTCGGTGTAGAATAGTTATTCTACACACGTGGTGTAGAATAGCGCTCCCGTGTATATATATATATATATATGTATATATATATGTATATATGTATATATATATATATATATGTATATACGGGAACGCTATTCTACACTATGGGTGTAAATGCTATTCTACACCGATCATTCCAATCGTGCCCACCCTCCACCCAATCCCAACCCCTCCATTCCACGTCGGTGTAGAATAGCATTCTACACCCGTGGTGTAGAATAGCATTTGTATATGTATATATATATATGTATATATATATATGTATGATATCTAGGTGTGCGTACTTCACTGTAATTAATTAACTAACTAATCCGTCAATTGACCGAGTCCGAATCAATAGAAGATTATTCTTAATTACAAAAATCCAGTAAGTGCTCTTTAATTTGTTGTTAAGTACCATTGGATTCAACACTACTTTAAAATAATTCTACCACTTCCAAATATATTCATTTTTAATAAACAAAAAGTGCCAAATTAAGGCCGGGTTAGATGCGTCATATACCAGGCACTTTGTTTTTCCATAAGTAGCTATAAATGTGTCCATAAAAAGTCGTCACATATAGTAGTTTGCATAGTAAAATCGCAGAGAAATGAAAACCCAAGTAGCTAGATATATGTAGTACGTACGACGACTACTGTACTGCAAGAACTTAACACACCCAGCTAACCATGCAACTCTTCTAGAAAAACACAAGAACACGGTATGTGGTGTTCGGGGTTACCGAGTATCTAAAAGAATACATTCGGCAAATCCTTCGATACTTGTGGAGCTCCTGTTTCCAATAATAATATAACGGTTACTAGAAACTTATTATCGGTTACCATCGACCGACGGTTGAAAAACCAAGATGTATATCACCTATTACCGAATGATTAACTAGATAATTTATATTACCCACCAGATAAATTGGTCAGAAACCAAGATAACATGAGTACATTCATGCTACCATGCATGCAGTAACTAAACGGGATCCGAACTAATTGGGATCCGACTGCAGAGAGAAGTCATCCCTCCATAATCACCCATTATGATCGGACGTCTCTAGAGTGACCCATTTATAGTGGCGGGATCAAGTGAGATTTCGATCAAAATTGAATGACTAGGAGCACGACTATTCTCTACAGTACCGCACAAGAAGCCGGTTCTCTTTATTACACACTATATTAATAACCCACGCCACGCCACGCCAACGCATCACACAGCGCACAAGCTGCATCGATCTCTCTCTGTTGCCTTGGCTAGCTGCGCTGTAGGCTGTAGCTAGAGGAGCAAGTTGCCATTGCTTGCAATGGAGAACCTTTACTACACGAGCTTCCTCAAGAACCACCGCCGCCGCTACTGTTTCCCCGCAGCCGCAGCCGCAGCCGCGCCGTCGCACTCGCCAGGCGGCGGTTACTCCCTCCCGTCGTTCTTCCCGACGGCGCCTGCTGCTGCCGCCGTGACGCCGCTTACCCCGCCGTCGCCTCCGCTCCGGGAAGCCCTGCCCCTCCTCTCGCTCACCCCCGCCTCGCGCGGCCCGCAGACGCAACAGCAGCAGCGGGGTCCGGAGAGCGACGACGACGGCGACGAGGAGGAGGAAGAAGAGGAGGTGCCGGGCACGGCGAGCGGTAGTAATAGCCACTACCTGAGGCGGCGGCGACGCCGGCCGGGGCAGCTGCTCGCTGACCTGAACTCCGAGGCGCTAGACCCGATGGACGTTGTGTGCGACCGCGGCAGCGGCTCCGCCGCCACGGAGGGAGACGTCACGGTCGCGCTGCACATCGGCCTGCCAAGCGCCGATGCGGCCGACCTCATCTCGGGGCTCTCCGCGTCCACAAGTACGGCGCGTGAGGATGAGGACGCCGACGCCGACGCCGACGCGGTGGCGCCGCTAGGGTTCGCGTCGACGCCGATCGGGCGGCTGAACAAGGGGCAGTACTGGATCCCGACGCCGTCGCAGATCCTGATCGGTCCGACGCAGTTCTCCTGTCCGGTCTGCTTCAAAACCTTCAACCGATACAACAACATGCAGGTCACACGTTAATCCAATCCAATCCAATTCTTCTCCCGTTACTGTTCTTGCATGCTTACCTCTTTCTTGCTTGCTGCTTGCTACCTTATCTCTCCTTTCAATCATCTCCATTTTTCACTTGAATTTATGCAATTAAGTGATTAATTATCTGAAACCAATTAGCCATGTACATATGCATGATGCCCAAACTTGGTCGGCCGGTGGTCCTCTTGTTAATTCTTCTTTCCCCTTCGTCGTTGCCGTCGTCACAGACTCACAGTTGATGCGTACTAATTGTCGTTTAATTGCTGGGACAAAAACAATTTAGTTTTGCAAGTTGCAACTGATGCTATATATGATATTTTTGCAGCATATCCTAATTGCAATCACCCAACAATAAATGATACCGACAGAGTGCGATGCAAATTTCTACAGTTGCGGGAGGAACGCTAGCTTTATGGCGCATGAACGAACACTGCACATATGTTCTAGTTGGGTGCAATTGATTGCTAGCTTTTCTGTCGGAATATTGTTTGCCAATATATATATAATGCATCTCGTTCAATTAAGCTCAGCTCTACCCCTTGATCTGATTAACGTATGCTTCCTGTCGTACTTAGCTTGAATTGCATCTTCCAGCAAAAATCTGAACTACTTATAATTGCCATTAACAAGTGCTCTCTGATGAACTTCTTGTCTGAAAAGGTAAAGATCTAACAGAATATATGCAGTTGATCTTTATCTGAACTTGTGGCTCACACACTACCAATACGCATGCATGTAGCAAATCTCAATAAGTGTCTGCATGTCAGTCCAGAGCTGGCTACACGCATCCAGCTCGTCTGCTTTCTGAACTTTTGTTCGTTTGCTCTCGCTTGGGTCCAAGAACGACGACGACGAAGCATCATGCAGCTGAGTTCCCTGACGACCACATATATGGAACAAACGGTTGTTCTTCGATTCCATGGCTGGCTGCTAGCTGCTAGCTCGTACCTTTGGGTTTTACCTTCTCATGGGAGAGACGAACAGCAAGGAGCAACCAGTGGCAAAAGCTAGACTGCTGCTAGAGAGTAGTAGACTAGTAGTAGATACATGCATACACGTGCTCGTGTCTGGTGTGGTGACTGGCCGTGGCCGGCCGGAGATTGAGCTGAAGAGGAGAAGGGCTACTGCCACAGTGGGCTTCCTGCCTTTTTCGTGTGATTGAACTAGACAGATATGGGCAGAGGCAGCTAGCCAGCCATGCATACGACTTTTGTGCTTTTCTGAGAGAAGTCTTGCTTTTCTGGTGCTCTTTGGAAATGCCAGTGATGGTGGTGGTGCAGTGCCGCAGAGCTAGCAGAGATCCCAGTGACGATCTCTTCGCGCGCTCCAGCTTTGCATGCATTGATTAGTTCATGCATAGATCATATATAGATTAGATGAGTCCTGGTGGATCTGTTGATGGACCATAAGAGATCTCATTAGCATGCATCCAGGACTAGCTAGCGTCGTCGGAGACTCTGATGATCCGATAGGAAAAGGCTATAGCTTGGATGCAGGCATGCATGGCTCTCTACACTCACTGTGCACAGACTGACAAACACGCCACACGTACACCTCTCTCCTCTCTCCCTCTCGTCTCTCTTCTGAAGGAAGCAACACGTACCAGCTAAGCTAGCTAGTAGGCTGTTCTCTCATGGTCTGATATGTACCACTGTAGATCGAGAGTCATGTGCAGTCATGCGACTTCTCCGGTTTCGCCCACTGACTGCCGCTAGCTAGCTGCATCTGCATGGGGAAAGCCTTTGAGTCATCAGCTACACAGCTTTGAGTAGGAGACCGACGAATCCAGCCAGCCAGAGCAGCGCATCTCATCAATCTGATCATCCGTATGTGTCTCTTGATATATCTCAAGATAAGAAACGCATTAATTAAAAATATAAGATCGACGTGGTTGCTAGTAGCTCGTACTGAAATGAACAGCACTAGCAGTGACTCCTCGTCGTCATGCATATCATTATTAATTTATTATCATATGATCATACCGAGACACTGTCACTAACAATTGTGCTAGCAATGTGATTCTTGTGTGATATGATGCATGCGATTGTTGGGATCATATGATATGATGTTGGGCAATGCAGATGCATATGTGGGGGCATGGGTCGCAGTACAGGAAGGGGCCGGAATCGCTGAGGGGGATCCAGCCGACGGCGATGCTGCGGCTGCCGTGCTACTGCTGCGCGGCGGGATGCCGGAACAACATCGACCACCCGAGGGCGAAGCCGCTCAAGGACTTCAGGACGCTGCAGACGCACTACAAGCGGAAGCACGGGCTGAAGCCCTTCCTCTGCCGCCGGTGCGGCAAGGCCTTCGCCGTCAAGGGCGACTGGCGCACCCACGAGAAGAACTGCGGCAAGCTCTGGTACTGCCTCTGCGGCTCCGAGTTCAAGCACAAGCGCTCCCTCAAGGACCACGCCCGCGCCTTCGGCCGCGGCCACGGCGCCCTCGGCGGCGCCGCCCTCGACGAGGACGACGACGGCACCGTCTCCGACCTCGACCACGACTCCACCTCCGCCGCCGCCGCCGCCGCCAGGTCTCTCTGACCTCCGCCACGTGCATGCGGCGCCCTCGACATCTTTAATTCATCGCGAATTGTATATGCGATCGATGCACATGTACTACTACCTCCGTACGTATACGAGGCTACGAGCTGAGTTGCTCATCGATTTCGCTGCATGATAATGCTGCTCATGCATCGTGCGTGATTGTCTTCATCTCTTGGTACTACGTTCTACTGTTGCTACTGCTAGGGTCGGTGGTGTCTCTCCATCTCATATCTCATGGACGTACACCTCTCCTGTTCTCTTGTTGATTATTAGTGCAATTCCGTGGTCTGGTAATTCATTCTAGAGCCTGTTTGTTTAGCTTCTCAGTTGCAGCTATTTCTAGAATCTGATGCGGAAATAAACGGTCTAGATTCTGGACTCATATTGTGAGAATTAGTACTAGATGCGGAATCTAGAAATGAACTATAATCTAGAAACTAAAAAACATCAGTTACTCAGACTAACTAGCTACTGATAATCTCTAACTGCTAGAAGCTGAAACAAGCAGGCCCCTATAGCTAGCGTGCTAGGTTGATCTCAATGCATAATGTCGCTATTAGTGTCTGCTAGAAAAAAATCGGAAAACTTAAATATCTTTCTGTGATAACTTTTTTACTTTTGGTTGTGAGCTCACAGTAAAAATCGTTTTTTATAACACTTTCTCTAGTAGTCTTAGCCTTCCATTATTCGCGACCTGTTGCTAATTTTTGTCCAAACATTGAGGATTTAGAAGAAATAACTACTCAAAAGTTGGTAAGATGATCGATCTATATTTGTTTTATACTTAATTTTAAAGCTAGCAAGGTTGCAATATATTATTTATTTAGAGTTTGTAGTCAAATGCTCACATTGATTGTTCTTAGTAATGAGTTTTGCAAGGAGGGAGTGGAGTTCCAATTGAGCTCTATTTTATAAATTGGTTGCAATATTACACATTGGATTTATAGAGATTCTTTATATTGTATTTATGGTGATGATTAATCATAAAGAAGACATCTTGTAACAAAATAAATAAAAATATGTTCATGATGTGTAGTATGAGGGTTGTGTATATTATTTTTAAACTCATCTTTGTGAGCGCAAAAGATGAGAAACAAAAGCTTGGGATCTTCTTTCAGGGGGAGATGTGGATATATGGAGATCAACTTTTTGGGCGCACTTGAAGGAGTAGCTTGTGTCGAATGGCCGACAAAAATATGCATGTGTAGGCAAGCTCGTTGATGGATGGAACATCAGATGCAGTGGCGGAGCTAGAGAAAAACTGAAGGGGGTGCATCACTTTAAGCGGTACACTATATTGCATTCAAGAGGTGCACAAAAGATAAAAAATTACTACTGATAACTAAAATTTTTTTCCCACCCGAGTTCCTGGCTCCGCCCCTGATAAGATGTGTACGTACATGCTTAGCTAGCTTGTAACACCCCAGAAATTAAAAGAAATAAAATAAAAAGAAAAGTATTATTTAAATCATTTTTGGATTAATTATTAAAGGGAAATTCACAAAAGAACCCAAATAAATCCAAACAGGGAGAAATACTAAAAATCTGGACTTGAAAATTTTATGAGATGAACTAGAGACCAAACTATAATTTTAGGAATTTTTACAAATTTTTATCAACAGTGATTCAACCCCTAATCAAATATTCGAATTACTGGAATTATTTAAAATCAGAAATCAATTTTAAATCCTAAACGGGCCGAAACCCCGAAACCTCCCTCCTAAAGCCTTTTAGGCCCAGCCCAACACCGCCCTCTCACTGACAAGCGGGACCCGCCTG
>JAAALK010000289.1:40747841-40903682 GCA_019279435.1 Zizania palustris | reverse complement strand
AATGCATATATGGTCCATATACGCTGTGTAGATCGTCATTATTCATATGCAGATTTATTGCCTGGCTGAGATTGGATGATCTCTCGCACCACTCACAATCTCGGATCGATCAATCTACAGGAACTGCACGGGCCATCGAGTAACCAACAGTAACTTGCTGGTAAGGCCGGCTAGTCAACAGTACACTACAGTTCGCTCCTTCAATGCTAGCTTGAATATTCCTGCATTGCTCCATGTGTGGTGAATTAATGGCCGTTTTATGGTTTCTTCTTCAATTCTTTTCAGGTGTTAAATGTATAGTTATTGTGTGCATCGATCGTATCGTTGGGCACAGAAAGACCATAGCATATATGACACCGGAATTATAGCAATGCAATTAGGTGCATCAATCCACTAGCCAATTAGTTACTCTCTTCTCCCTACGGTTAGTTCTCATTTTCTGAGATTTATTTGTAGCCTTTAGATGCCACACGTTCTTTGGTGATTACGATATACTAATTGTTACACATATAATCATGCATGCATATAAACTTAATAATACATACATGACATAACTATATTTAATATGTATAAAACAAAAATATACACATTAATTAATTTAGTATATGAAAATGTCTCTGTCTAAGCTAGTATATATATATACACGGGAACGCTATTCTACACCATGTGTGTAGATAAACTATTCTACACCGACCATTTTCAGTAGTAGATTTTTTTCAATGGAATAGAAAATGAGTACTACTTTTTTCCAGTAATATAGATTTTCGGTAGAATAGCTATTCTACACTCATGGTGTAGGATAACATTTGTATATATGTGTATATATATATATCAATACAGGAGACAATGCAACATAAAATATATTTTTTTACAGATGAACAATAAGTCTATAATTTATTTGCACAAGTTATATGTGGTACTTTGTGCATGCACAAACAGCACAAAAATAAAGGATTTGTTGGTGTCAAATTTGACAGCTTCATGTCATCTCATAAATACTTTATTTCAAACATTTAAAATTTGTCTCAGAATATGGGGGTATTCGGATCTAGGGCTAAATTTTAGCCCGTGTCACATCGGATGTTTCGACATTAATTTGAAGGACTAAACATGAACTAATTATAAAAATATTGCAGAATCGGAGACTAAATCGCGAGACGAATTTTTTAAGCCTAATTAATCTATAATTAGCAAATGTTTATTGTACCATCACATTGTCAAATCATGGTGTAATTAGACTCATTAGATTCATCTCGTGAATAATCCTCCGATTATGAATGAGTTTTGTAAATAGTCTACATTTAATACTCTAAAATAATATTTAAACATTGGATGTGACGTGGGCTAAAAAATTTTAGCCCCATCCAAACACCCCCATCATATTTAGCTTCATTCCTTGGTTAAATTTTGCGCAATTAATAGCTCTGATTAAGTAAGTGGCCGGTAACCATCAACCAACTTAGCTTTTTCCAAAAATTAGAGCCTTTAGAGGTAAAAATATGATTAATGGTCGAGTACACATGAAATATACTTAGCTTTTTTCCAAAATTAGAGCCTTTAGAGGAGTATATTTCAATGTACTATTACTATGTATCAAAATTGTTTAAAAAAATAAAACTTTTGTAGGACGAACAGTTGGCAACAGTTTCTCTCCTGTGCATGCAGCTCCTTAATTACAACCCAATGATTTATTTCTGTGGCAACGAACCGTGCATATGCTGCCATGCATGCATGACTGTCTCTCAAGACCTAGATCATTAATTTACTACGACGATATATCATAAAAACGGTCCATATCATGTCAGAACCAACCGTTTATTTTGCTTTCCGATGGCGTAAATCACATTAATTTTAGCGTTGGTACGGTCCCCTCGATCAATTCATTTTTTTTATCTCACGGTGAAGTATTTAGCTGATAAAAAATCTGAATAATTAAGCTGGAGTTCTTTAGCTTCTATATACTACTCCATACAGTACTATTTAAAGAATCTCTAGATTGATCTATAATATTTAGTTTCACAATCTTTAACAAAAATCTAGTTAGCTAGACTATTCATATAACAAAAATCTTAATTATCAGATGTTCTTCGTGTGTGTGTGTATATATATATATATATAACCGAAGGTAAATACTTCCTCCGTTTACTTTTAAATGACGCAGTTGACTTTTATCTTAAAGTTTGATCATTCGCCTTATTCAAAAAACTTTTTAAAATATCATTTATTTTGTTATAATTTGTTCTATTACTAAAATCACTTCAATTATAACTTATATTTTTTTCATATTTGCATAAATATTTTGAATAAGACGAATGGTCAAACGTGTTGAGATAAAAGCAACCGCGACATTTAAAAGTTAACGGAAGGAGTAGTGTTTTTCTATTGGGGTATATTTTTAAAAGTAACTAAAAATTTTGGTTAATCGTGTGCTTGCTTACGGTTGGTATTAGGTATCCAGCTCATTTCATGAGCAGGATAAGGTCACTCTCACCTCTATATATTTACCCAAACCAGAGGGCATCTCGCACCGACGTGAAATAAAAAAATGCGCACATGTATTTTGTCTCCGTTTATACTATCTAGAGCAGTGTAAGGCATATATCTCCAGCCAATACTTAGTGCTAATGTATGTGCTTAGTATAATAAAAAAATTAAGCATCCTTATTAAGAGTCATATGTTCTTATTAAAAGTCATATGTTCCAATGCAAAGATATCTAGTACTGATATATTTGTTAGTTAATTTGTTGCTACGCTTACTTGACTAGCCATGTATGATTGAAATTATCTTGATTAGCACCCGATGCTACAGTAAGAAGTAGGCTCCTGTGTTAATCATCCATGGTGAGAAAAACAGGTTTTTTTCTCTAAGCACCGCCTTTGTAGACTTCCCATTAGAGCTGCCCTAATAATTCGCTAAACGTCCTTGAAATTCAAGTGCATTTTCATTGCATGCATCAGCTAGCTAGCGATCGATGCTTAGTTTTATTTCCATTGTGTTGTTTCAGCTATCTAGCCTTTCGTCATTTGATTTCATTTACAATTTATCTTTCCAAAACCACCATGCTCCTTTGTGAAGGCACTGAACAATAATCTACTCTTCATATGATGGCATTTTAACTTTGACATGCCAAAATATATATTTTATGGTTGTTTTGATAAAATTAATTTATTCTTGTGTATTTGTTGATATATTTTCCTATAAAATTAATCAAAGTCAAGAAATTTGACTTATAAAATGATTAAATAACTTATTACAATGCTATGTTTCAAAAGATCTATCAGCATGTGGGAGGAACAACTAGCTAGCTAGATTATGGGACCCTACAATGAGAATATATGGTGATGTTCCTTTTTTTTGACATGAGCTAGACCATCTTTAATTTAATTAAATAAATAACAGCATCATTAATCCGTGAAATGTGGGACCAAAGATAACGAATTGACCATTAACGAAATGCTAATGTGCACAAGAATCAACAGTACCCGAAAGGAAGAAAACCCCTCCGCCACAAGATTAGCCGTGGACTAAAGCTTACTAGTTCACGTCACATCGTATGTTTAGAAAACAATTTGAAGGATTAAACTTGAACTGATTATAAAAATAATTGCAGAATCGTAGGATTATTCGCGAGATAAATTTATTAAGCCTAATTAATCCATGATTAGAAAATGTTTACTGTAGCATCACATTATCAAATCATGGCGTAATTAGGCTCATTAGATTCGTCTCACGAATAATCAACTGATTATAAATGAGTTTTGTAAATAGTCTACATTTAATATTCTAAACTAATATCTAAACATCTATATGATAAGACTAAATTTTGGAATACAGGAAACAAACACCCCTAAATTTCTCCGTCAAAATTTAGAAACCGGACCAAACATTAAACGGTACATGTACCAGCAGTTGTACCTAGGCATGCACCGATGATCTTCATTTCAAGCATGGCCATGCATTATGTGGTTTAATTTTTGTAGTTTCAATTTTTTCATAAGCTATGAATTTTATCCATTACCTTTTTTTGAATTAGCTCAAGTACTTAGGGATCGAACCGAACATTATAGGACAATCAAGATATGATCTCAGTCGTCCTACTAGATCCGACGGTATCTGTTAGATTCGACCGCTAGGAAGCCCCGCTACACCGTTGAATCCCATAAGAACGGCTTGAATAAGTCGTCCGCCCTCTACAATTGGACTTACCCAAGACCACATTTTTTTACGCGGTGGCAATTTTTTAACATATAAATACGTACTATGGTAATTGGAGCAATGAATTAATGGAAATATGCAATGTCGTTAAATTAATATTATTTTGTGAAACATTCAAGCACATATATGGTTTATTCATTGTGTTATATATGCATGACGTACGGAAATAAATTAATGACATAAATAAAATTAATTCATGATCAGATGTTTGTTTATTATATGAAAGACATTCCTAAAATAAACACGCTCAGAGCTCTTTTGGAACACAAGAATTTCATAGGATTTTTACAGAATTTAGTACAAATCCTCCAAAAATCCTTCAAAATTCCTCCGTTCCAAACGAGGCCTCAAAGAGAGATGTGTCGCCTACCTATAAATCCCTAAATTAAAATCACCATACGTCGCTCGTGCTGGATCGGCTATACCCCACACCGGAAGACCTGATAAGTCTAGAACAACCGGTGTCGTTGAATGAGTTACATCAGACAATATGCGCACTGCCAGCAGATAAGGCACCCGGTCCGGATGGTTTTATAAACATCTTTTACAAGAAGTGCTGGACGATCATTGGCCAAGACTTGTGGAGTGCAGTTAACCATTTCTTAGAATGCGGTTCTCCACATCTCCATCTCCTTAATTCAGCACACATCGTCCTATTGCCGAAAGCAGCTGATGCATCAACACCCGCAAGTTTCCGACCGATTAGTTTGACTCATAGTTTCGCTAAGATTGTAACAAAAATATTAGCACTTCGGTTGGGACCTCAGATGAACGGGCTAATTGACAGAAACCAGTCGGCCTTTATTCAAAAAAGGGGCCTTCACGACAACTTCCTATTGGTGCAAGGGGGCCTCCGGAAATTGCACCGTTTGAAAGTGCCTTCTGTTTTCATCAAGCTAGACATTTCCAAAGCTTTTGACTCCATAAGTTGGCCGTTTCTGATTGATGTCCTAAAGCACAGAGGTTTTGGCCCTCGCTGGATCAATTGGGTTTGCAACTTACTCTCCTCTGCATCATCATCGATTATTCTCAATGGATATCCGGACAGGACTTCTTTCATGGGAGGGGGGTGCGGCAAGGTGACCCACTGTCCCCACTGTTGTTCCTAATTGCCATTGACCCCCTGCAGCGATTAATCCAAAAGGCGGAGGACCAGGGTCTGTTAAAGCCGTTCAAAGGGCACACACTTAAAGTTAGAGCTTCTTTCTATGCGGACGACGTGGGCTTCTTTATCAACGCATGCAAGGATGAGGCAAACTGCATGAGACGCATAATTGACATTTTTGGCGAAGCATCAGGACTGAAGATTAATTATGCAAAACCGAGTGCTTCCCCATTCGGTGTGAGGGCTTGGATCTGGCCCAAATTCAGGAAAGTTTCCCGACAAATTTCGCTTGCTTCCCCTGTAAATACCTTGGCCTACCACTTCATTTCGGGCGTACGCGAAGGAGTAGCTTCCAACCGCTCATTGACAAGGTGGCACGACGGATGGCGGCATGGAAGGGCAAATTGCTAAGTAAAGCAGGCAAGATTGTTCTGATCAAATCGACTTTATCTGCAATGCCCATTTTTCACCTCGCGGTGTTCCCAGAAAACAAATGGCTGCTCTCCCAGATCATTAAAATAAGCAGGGACTTCCTTTGGGGCAAGATAGACGATCAACACCAATCAAAAGGAGTGTGCCTGGTCAATTGGAAACAAGTGTGTTTGCCCAAGGAATATGGAGGGCTGGGTATACTAAACTTGGAGTGCATCAGTAGGGCATTGCGACTTCGGTGGCTTTGGTTGAAATGGACAGAACCGAATAAGCCCTGGGCCGAAGTGGCCCCACCCTTTTCACGGAAAGATATGGATCTCTTCCGGGCCTCCACACAGATTACGTTAGGGGACGGGAAGAGAACTAGTTTCTGGCATGACAGCTGGAAGGAGAGCTCACCTTTTTATATTTCATCCCCAGCCTTATACCAAGTTTGTACCCGAAAGCAGTTAACTGTGCACCAGGCCCTTGTCAATCAATACTGGCTGACTACAGTGGCCGGCGCATCCACGGCACAGCAGATACGTGAAATGTTGTCTCTTATCATCAAACTGGCTAGCGTCAATCTAGAGGAGTTTCAGGACGATAGCATCACCTGGCAGTGGACCACCAATGGCGTTTTTTCGGTTCAGTCTGCCTATAGATGGCAATTTATAGGTTCAACTAGACCAATCATCCAGGACCAAATCTGGCGAGGAATCGCGGAACCTAAGTGCAAGTTCTTCACATGGACGTTATTAAAGCAACGTATTATGACGACAGACTTCAGATTACGTCGGGGATGGCCCTGCTACCCCTTCTGCCAACTGTGCTTGGTTGAAGAGGAGACGGCACACCACATCGCATGCGGCTGCAGCTTCACCGCCCAAGTTTGGGGGATGGTGGGGGCTCATTTTAACCTTATTCACCCTCCCACCCTACCGACTCGGGAGACCCCACAAGATTGGTGGTACAAGGCTTGCAAGCGTTCGGCAAGGGCAAAACGGCGACAGCTGAACGGGTTAATCATGTATCTTTGGTGGAACGTCTGGAAGGAAAGAAATAGGCGTGTTTTTTCTTCAACTTTTGTTTCTATATCATCAGTTAGTGGGTGCGTCATAACCGATTTTATCTTGTTCACCCAATCTCTACGGTTGGAGCCATAGTGTGGGGGTGGCTCTCTTGTAACTAAACTTGACCAACATGCACGGCATGTGTTTCTTCTCTATCCTATTAATATAAGCGGGCGAACCTCTCGCTTGTTTTTCAAAAAAAAATCACTAAAAGCAACATCACATGTGTGTGTAGCTAGCATTTATAAGCACCATATAAACCTAGTGGATGAAGTCACACGCATGTACCCACTACAAATCCACATGTTTTCCCCTAATCATGATGAATTTGTGACTTGCTAACGATCATATGAAAACATACTAGTTAGTATATTTTTTAAAAAATAATAATAATTATACCACATAATTGTCTTCAAGCTTTGTAATTCTTGTATGTCATCCTTGCTTAATTAGCATTTCTTTGCGGACTTAGTTTAATTGTCTATTTAACGGATTGTCGGAGATATGTTTATCTAAGATGCTCATAATAATCTAGTCCTATAAATTACATGCCCATCATGATGGATGGTTAGTTTTGTCTTAGTGCTCTTATTTAATCTCAATCAACTGACATTATTATTTACATATCCTATTAGGCTACCTGATTTTGGCTAAGTTCACATGCTCAAAATTTATCAAATGTCGCAAAGAGACCATTCTAAGTTCTAACTAGCTAGCTAGCATATAACTAGAATGATTCAACCTATAAGTGTACGTCCTTATTCTTAATTTCAACAAACACGGCATCATTAGCTATACCTACATAATCTACAATCATTAATTAATAAGGGATAGGGTTTTCATGCCAAACAACATGAGTTCATATTAGGTTAGTGTACATATCTAGCTAGTTAATTAGGTCTCTCTAACTTGCATATATTATACATACATACGGGAGCACTATTTTACACCACGTGTGTAGAATAACTATTCTACACGACCACTTTCAGTAATAGATTTTCTCAGTGGAATAGCAATTGAGTATTACTTTTTTCTCAGTAGTAGATTTCTCAGTAGAATAGTTATTCTACACCATAGTGTAGAATATATATATACACACACACGGGAACGCCCCACCCAATCCCGACCCCCCATTTCACATCGGTGTAGAATAGTATTCTACATCCGTGATGTAGAATAACATTTATATATATATATATATAAGTGTGCATACTTCACTGTAACTAATTAACTAACTAATCCGCCAATTGAGTCCGAATCAATAGAAGATTATTCTTAATTACAAAAATCTAGTAAATGCTCTTTAATTTGTTGTTAAGTACCATTGGATTCAACACTACTTTAAATTAATTCTACCACTTCCAAATATATTCATTTTTAATAAACAAAAAGTGCCAAATTAAGGCCACATGTGGTTTTCCGAGTGTCAAAAACACTCGGCGAAGCCTATTTTGCACTCGGCAAATAACACTCGGCGAAGGCGACATTGGTAAAAAACACTCGGCAAACCCGAAAAAAAAATTTTGGCCGCACGGGCACGCCGCCGTGACGTCCGTTAGTATCAAGGCTTTGCCGAGTGTATTTTTAAAAAACATTCGACAAACATTTAATTTGCCGATTGTTTTTTGCTTTGCCGAGTGTTTTTTTAAAACACTAATCTTTATCGAGTGCCCGAGATATTGCACTCGGCAAACTCGCTGTTTCCGGTAGTGCCAGGTTAGATGCGTCATATACCAGGCACTTTGTTTTTCCATAAGTAGCTATAAATGTGTCCATAAAAAGTCGTCATATATAGTTTGCACAGTAAAATCGCAGAGAAATGAAAACCCAAGTAGCTAGATATATGTAGTACGTACGACGACTACTGTACTGAAAGAACACACCCAGCTAACCATGCAACTCTTCTAGAAAAACACAAGAACACACGAACATTGACACTACCGGCAAGTTTCTCTCGATCTGATACATCATATTTGGGTTTACCGCCTATATCAGACGGTAACTAAATGGTCGGTTATCTATTCACGAGGAGAGTTCACTGTTTTACGGTGTGCCCTTGGCAAGTGATGACCTCGAAAGCAGTTGATCCAGGATGGGTTCATCAAGTATTGTAGTATAATCAACTAAGAACATTTGACGAATCTATTGTTGGTACGTAGACAAGGGTTTACTTGAGTGTCTTTTGTCATGTACTTAACAAACCTTTTGCAAGTGCCACGTCTAGCACTCGACAAATCCTCGACCATGTGGTGTTCGGGAGCATGTCATGTGTCCGTCTTGCATCGGGGTTTGTCGAGTGTCTAAAAGAATATGTTCGGCAAATCCTCCGATACTTGTGAAGTTCCTGTTTCCAATAATAATATAACGGTTACTAGTTATTTATTATTGGTTACCATCAACCGATGATTGTATACCACATATTATCGGAGAATTAACAAGATAATTGGTTATTATTGTAACTATTATATTACCGACCGGATAAATTGGTCAGAAACCAAGATAACATGAGTACATTCGTGCTACCATGCATGCACTAGCTAAACGTAAACCTCAGTGTGTGTAAATACAGTCGTTCCTCTTCTCGTCTCCTTTATCACCAGACGGGATAATTTAATTTGTAGTTGGACTCACCAATTACAGAGGGAAGTTATCCCTCCAGAATTGTTCTATCTTGATCGAACATCTCCAGAGTGACCCTTTTATAGTGGTGGGATCAAGTGAGATTTCGTGTCGTCCGATTGAGATCAGACCGCTATAGAGCATGACTGCTCTGTGTAGTCGGACCCGGATCACAGAGGAGCCGGTTCCCTTTATGACACACTATGGGCCTGTTTGGGACTACTCCACTCTCTTAAAATTTGCTCCACTCCACGGAATTCACTTAGAATCAGATCTAGAGTGGAATTGCTGCTCCACTGTGGAGTATTTGCACTTGTTTGGCTTGCGGAGGGAATTCAGATTCAAGAATAGTAGAATTTGGTAGGAATGTATTATTTTACCCCGAAGTTTATTCATAAATCTCCAATTATATTATTTTTCATGTCCATTATGTAAAACATATTAAATTAGTACTCCCTCCATTAACTTTTAAATAACGTCGTTGATTTTTATCACAAACTTTGATCATTCATCTTATTAAAAAATTATGTAAATATACAAAAATATAAGTTATAATCGAAGTACCTTCAATATTAAAACAAATTATAACAAATAAATGTTATTTCAATTTTTTTGAATAAGACGAATAATCAAAATTTGTGATAAAAGTCAACAATAACATTTAAAAAGTTAATATAGATAGTACTAAATGAAAAAGTAATAAATATCAACTAAAAGTGAATCGATAAGTTTACAATAGCATTGGTGGGTAAATTACCCCGAACTCCACGTTTTGTTTTAAAAACTGAATCCGCAAAGCACCTCCTGAGGTGCTCCACAAAAAACGTGGAGTGGAGTCGTGGATCTGCATTTTTCACGGATCCAAAAACTGATATCTAAACCTGTTTGACTAGATATTTATGGAGTAGAGCTATAAAACGTGGAGCAGAGCAGTCCCAAACAGTGCTTATATTAATGGGAAACCCACGCCACGCCAACGCATCACACAGCGGACAGCGCACAAGCTGCATCGATCTCTCTGTTGCCTTGGCTAGCTGTAGGCTGTAGCTAGAGGAGCAAGTTGCCATTGCTTGCAATGGAGAACCCCTACTACACGAGCTTCCTCAAGAACCACCGCCGCCGCTACTGTTTCCCCGCAGCCGCAGCCGCAGCCGCGCCGTCGCACTCGCCAGGCGGCGGTTACTCCCTCCCGTCGTTCTTCCCGACGGCGCCTGCTGCTGCCGCCGTGACGCCGCCTGCCCCGCCGTCGCCTCCGCTCCGGGAAGCCCTGCCCCTCCTCTCGCTCACCCCCGCCTCGCGCGGCCCGCAGACGCAACAGCAGCAGCGGGGTCCGGAGAGCGACGACGACGGCGACGAGGAGGAAGAAGAGGAGGTGCCGGGCACGGCGAGCGGTATTAATAGCCACTACCTGAGGCGGCGGCGACGCCGGCCGGGGCAGCTGTTCGCTGACCTGAACTCCGAGGCGCTAGACCCGATGGACGTTGTGTGCGACCGCGGCAGCGGCTCCGCCGCCACGGAGGGAGACGTCGTCACGGTCGCGCTGCACATCGGCCTGCCAAGCGCCGATGCGGCCGACCTCATCTCGGGGCTCTCCGCGTCCACAAGTACGGCGCGTGAGGATGAGGACGCCGACGCCGACGCCGACGCGGTGGCGCCGCTAGGGTTCGCGTCGACGCCGATCGGGCGGCTGAACAAGGGGCAGTACTGGATCCCGACGCCGTCGCAGATCCTGATCGGTCCGACGCAGTTCTCCTGTCCGGTCTGCTTCAAAACCTTCAACCGATACAACAACATGCAGGTCACACGTTAATCCAATCCAATCCAATTCTTCTCCCGTTACTGTTCTTGCATGCTTACCTCTTTCTTGCTTGCTGCTTGCTACCTTATCTCTCCTTTCAATCATCTCCATTTTCACTTGAATTTATGCAATTAAGTGATTAATTACCTGAAACCAATTAGCCGGCCATGTACATATGCATGATGCCCAAACTTGGTCGGCCGGTGGTCCTCTTGTTAATTCTTCTTTCCCCTTCGTCGTTGCCGTCGTCACAGACTCACAGTTGATGCGTACTAATTGTCGTTTAATTGCTGGGACAAAAACAATTTAGTTTTGCAAGTTGCAACTGATGCTATATATGATATTTTTGCAGCATATCCTAATTGCAATCACCCAACAATAAATGATACCGACAGAGTGCGATGCAAATTTCTACAGTTGCGGGAGGAACGCTAGCTTTATGGCGCATGAACGAACACTGCACATATGTTCTAGTTGGGTGCAATTGATTGCTAGCTTTTCTGTCGGAATATTGTTTGCCAATATATATATAATGCATCTCGTTCAATTAAGCTCAGCTCTACCCCTTGATCTGATTAACGTATGCTTCCTGTCGTACTTAGCTTGAATTGCATCTTCCAGCAAAAATCTGAACTACTTATAATTGCCATTAACAAGTGCTCTCTGATGAACTTCTTGTCTGAAAAGGTAAAGATCTAACAGAATATATGTAGTTGATCTTTATCTGAACTTGTGGCTCACACACTACCAATACGCATGCATGTAGCAAATCTCAATAAGTGTCTGCATGTCAGTCCAGAGCTGGCTACACGCATCCAGCTCGTCTGCTTTCTGAACTTTTGTTCGTTTGCTCTCGCTTGGGTCCAAGAACGACGACGAAGCATCATGCAGCTGAGTTCCCTGACGACCACATATATGGAACAAACGGTTGTTCTTCGATTCCATGGCTGGCTGCTAGCTGCTAGCTCGTACCTTTGGGTTTTACCTTCTCATGGGAGAGACGAACAGCAAGGAGCAACCAGTGGCAAAAGCTAGACTGCTGCTAGAGAGTAGTAGACTAGTAGTAGATACATGCATACACGTGCTCGTGTCTGGTGTGGTGACTGGCCGTGGCCGGCCGGAGATTGAGCTGAAGAGGAGAAGGGCTACTGCCACAGTGGGCTTCCTGCCTTTTTCGTGTGATTGAACTAGACAGATATGGGCAGAGGCAGCTAGCCAGCCATGCATACGACTTTTGTGCTTTTCTGAGAGAAGTCTTGCTTTTCTGGTGCTCTTTGGAAATGCCAGTGATGGTGGTGGTGCAGTGCCGCAGAGCTAGCAGAGATCCCAGTGACGATCTCTTCGCGCGCTCCAGCTTTGCATGCATTGATTAGTTCATGCATAGATCATATATAGATTAGATGAGTCCTGGTGGATCTGTTGATGGACCGAAAGAGATCTCATTAGCATGCATCCAGGACTAGCTAGCGTCGTCTGAGACTCTGATGATCCGATAGGAAAAGGCTATAGCTTGGATGCAGGCATGCATGGCTCTCTACACTCACTGTGCACAGACTGACAAACACGCCACACGTACACCTCTCTCCTCTCTCCCTCTCGTCTCTCTTCTGAAGGAAGCAACACGTACCAGCTAAGCTAGCTAGTAGGCTGTTCTCTCATGGTCTGATATGTACCACTGTAGATCGAGAGTCATGTGCAGTCATGCGACTTCTCCGGTTTCGCCCACTGACTGCCGCTAGCTAGCTGCATCTGCATGGGGAAAGCCTTTGAGTCATCAGCTACACAGCTTTGAGTAGGAGACCGACGAATCCAGCCAGCCAGAGCAGCGCATCTCATCAATCTGATCATCCGTATGTGTCTCTTGATATATCTCAAGATAAGAAACGCATTAATTAAAAAGATAAGATCGACGTGGTTGCTAGTAGCTCGTACTGAAATGAACAGCACTAGCAGTGACTCCTCGTCGTCATGCATATCATTATTAATTTATTATCATATGATCATATACCGAGACACTGTCACTAACAATTGTGCTAGCAATGTGATTCTTGTGTGATATGATGCATGCGATTGTTGGGATCATATGATATGATGTTGGGCAATGCAGATGCATATGTGGGGGCATGGGTCGCAGTACAGGAAGGGGCCGGAATCGCTGAGGGGGATCCAGCCGACGGCGATGCTGCGGCTGCCGTGCTACTGCTGCGCGGCGGGATGCCGGAGCAACATCGACCACCCGAGGGCGAAGCCGCTCAAGGACTTCAGGACGCTGCAGACGCACTACAAGCGGAAGCACGGGCTGAAGCCCTTCCTCTGCCGCCGGTGCGGCAAGGCCTTCGCCGTCAAGGGCGACTGGCGCACCCACGAGAAGAACTGCGGCAAGCTCTGGTACTGCCTCTGCGGCTCCGAGTTCAAGCACAAGCGCTCCCTCAAGGACCACGCCCGCGCCTTCGGCCGCGGCCACGGCGCCCTCGGCGGCGCCGCCCTCGACGAGGACGACGACGGCACCGTCTCCGACCTCGACCACGACTCCACCTCCGCCGCGGCCGCCGCCGCCGCCGCCAGGTCTCTCTGACGTCCGCCACGTGCATGCGGCGCCCTCGACATCTTTAATTCATCGCGAATTGTATATGCGATCGATGCACATGTACTACTACCTCCGTACGTATACGAGGCTACGAGCTGAGTTGCTCATCGATTTCGCTGCATGATAATGCTGCTCATGCATCGTGCGTGATTGTCTTCATCTCTTGGTACTACGTTCTACTGTTGCTACTGCTAGGGTCGGTGGTGTCTCTCCATCTCATATCTCATGGACGTACACCTCTCCTGTTCTCTTGTTGATTATTAGTGCAATTCCGTGGTCTGGTAATTCATTCTAGAGCCTGTTTGTTTAGCTTCTCAGTTGCAGCTATTTCTAGAATCTGATGCGGAAATAAACGATCTAGATTCTGGACTCATATTGTGAGAATTAGTAGATGCGGAATCTAGAAATGAACTATAATCTAGAAACTAAAAAACATCAGTTACTCAGACTAACTAGCTACTGATAATCTCTAACTGCTAGAAGCTGAAACAAGCAGGCCCCTAGCTAGCGTGCTAGGTTGATCTCAATGCATAATGTCGCTATTAGTGTCTGCTAGAAAAAAAATCGGAAAACTTAAATATCTTTCTGTGATAACTTTTTTTACTTTTGGTTGTGAGCTCACAGTAAAAATCGTTTTTTTATAACACTTTCTCTAGTAGTCTTAGCCTTCCATTATTCGCGACCTGTTGCTAATTTTTTGTCCTAACATTGAGGATTTAGAAGAAATAACTACTCAAAAGTTGGTAAGATGATCGATCTATATTTGTTTTATACTTAATTTTAAAGCTAGCTAGGTTGCAATATATTATTTATTTAGAGTTTGTAGTCAAATGCTCACATTGATTGTTCTTAGTAATGAGTTTTGCAAGGAGGGAGTGGAGTTCCAATTGAGCTCTATTTTATAAATTGGTTGCAATATTACACATTGGATTTATAGAGATTCTTTATATTGTATTTATGGTGATGATTAATCATAAAGAAGACATCTTGTAACAAAATAAAATAAAAATATGTTCATGATGTGTAGTATGAGGGTTGTGTATATTATTTTAAACTCATCTTTGTGAGCGCAAAAGATGAGAAACAAAAGCTTGGGATCTTCTTTTCAGGGGGAGATGTGGATATATGGAGATCAACTTTTTGGGCGCACTTGAAGGAGTAGCTTGTGTCGAATGGCCGACAAAAATATGCATGTGTAGGCAAGCTCGTTGATGGATGGAACATCAGATGCAGTGGCGGAGCTAGAGAAAAACTGAAGGGGGTGCATCACTTTAAGCGGTACACCATATTGCATTCAAGAGGTGCACAAAAGATAAAAATTACTACTGATAACTAAATTTTTTTTTCCCACCCGAGTTCCTGGCTCCGCCCCTGATAAGATGTGTACGTACATGCTTAGCTAGCTGCTGCATGAACACACACACATGCATACCATGAGACGTTCGTTGATGTCAAATGATGAGCTTTTCGATCTCTTGCATCTCCCAGGTAGAGCGGGAAACATCAAAGATAGATAGATGCCTGGGAGCTATCAATGGGGTCATGCATGTTGCTACCTTGATCGATATCTAATTAGATATATGATTTCAATGTGACATTAAAGTCTCTATGCATCAAATTGTTGTTATAAAATGGTACTTAGACCACTTAGAAAGTTCATGATATTGTCGTCATGTGGCAGTAATGATTGTATTATGAATAATTTGGCCGTGCTAATTGTTGGAAATAACAGTACTTTTAGGTTTAACTTATTCCACAAATAAATCATGACGTGAAACAGATGAAATCGCATAACCACGGTATACCAGTACACTATACACATGAACAAGAACAATGTACCGAACATGGTAAGAACGTACCAGATGTTCATAGTTGGAGCAGTAACAGATCGGACTGGTACCATAACGACGACGCGCGGTACCGGACGACGGCGACGACGGGCAGCACTCGAGCGAAGAGGAAGACGAGCCGTGGTGGACGAACGCGAGCAGTCGCGCAGAGCGCTTCCCAAAAACCTTATTCGCCCTCTCCCGGTGCAGGATCTCGAAGGCGACGGGTTCCGGAGACCTGCTCTTCCGCTCAACGGTGCACGCCGATGAGCAGAACGGAGTAGTCTATGAGTGGCGGCACAACACAGAGGAGATCGGCGAGACTATTCAGTTCTCTTCTGCGAACAGGCGGTCGCTCGGTTTTAGTGGAGGAGAAACAGATGCGTGATCAGGGCGTCTCCACGTTATCCACTAGTAACGGCTGCTCCGAAGATGAATCGAAACCGTTCTAAAAATTACGCCCACAGCAAAACAAACCCGCAGCAAACAAAACTGCAAAAGGTAGTCGCGTCTGCGCAAGCAATCGGAGCCGATCTCGGCAGACCATTCACGCGCATGTCGTGCGGTAGCACCCCCCGACCCCGGCCCAAGCCTAGTGAGGCGAGTCGAGCAAGCGCGTGTGTGTTTCTCTAGTCTTCTCTCACCCATATGGGTCTAGTTGCAAGGAGAGCACCATCCCTTATAAGGTGGTCTCCCTCTCCTAGAACTAGCAAGTTGGGACTAAAGGTTCACATGCTCCCTCTACATGATGGGCCTTTGAGATTTTTCAGGGAATTATTCTTCAAATAAACTTGGTCAAGCCCATTTATTCAACACTATTATCGCTCCAATCGTTCTAGCTTGGTCATGTAATTAAACTAATTGCCGTTAAGTGTCGGCCGATTAGTCACAAAATCCATTATTGACTTGATTTTGATTTCAAGAGAATTCGTGCGTTGGAGCTGGTAGCTAGCTAGCTAGTAAAAATGCTCCGTGTTTAGCACGTGTCAAGTTGTATGTTTAGATGTCAATTTAAAGAACTAAACGTGAACTGATTATAAAAATAATTACAGAATCAGAGAATTATTTGCGAGACAAATTTATTAAGCTTAATTAATCCATAATTAGCAAATGTTTACTGTAGCATCACATTGTCAAATCACGGCTTAAATAGACTCATTAGATTGTCTCGCGAATAATCCACCGATTATAAATAGGTTTTATAAATAATCTATATCTAATATTCCAAAATAGTATTAAACATTCGACGTAATGAAACTAAATTTTAGGATTAAAGGATACAAACGGTACCTTAATTTTCAGAACAAAAGGAGAGCAGCTGGTAGGTAGGTAGCTAGCTTGCGTTTGATCCGGGCGTCGTGCAAACTGCAAAAGCAGCAGGCAGATCGACGGGTCACCTCAACCATGCACGCGCCGCGCCGGTCGGCGAGAGATTCCGCCGTGCAGCTGGTCGCCGGCGAAGGAGGAGAACCCCCAGCAGCAGCACGCATCACACGCCGCCTGCTGCAAATTGCACGGGTCAGATTTGGATGGAGCAATCAGCAATGCAAGCCGGCGCGTGCGTGCCGTGCGTGCGTGCGTGTGTACCTGAACATTAAATTCGTGTGGGGGAAACGCGGAGATATGGAAATTATTGCCCTGCTACGCAGAGTCTAATCACCGGCCGGTCTTCGTCCTCAAAAGTTGGATATGCCGCTGCCTCCAAGTACAACCCGGCCTGGCTAGTAATGTTATTTCTTTCCATTGAAAAAAATACCTTCTTTTTCAAACAGATCGAGCTGGGCGTTATTTTGCTAGGGCGTTATTTTGCTAGGCATTGTAAGGCCATCTCCAATGCTTAGTGCTAATATAGATGCTTAGGATGAGAACAAAGTTAAGCATCTGTCTTAAGAGTCTTATGCCTCAATGCAAAAATATATAGTAGTGCTATATATATTGGTTAATTTATTACTACAACTACTTGATTAGCCATGTATTTCTTTAACTACTTTGATAAGCACCCACTAAGAACCGGTGCTAAAGTAAGCAGCACCTCTTAGCGCTAAGCATCTATGATGGCAAAAAAATCCGGTTTTTTTCTCTAAGCACCATTGCAAGCTTCCCATTGAAGGTGCTCTTCAGCGTTGTATTGCTGGAATGGGCTCCCTCTCTCTTCATGGGTGCTTGTATTGGCATAGTTTGCTCGGAACTAAAAATTTAGTAAGGCAGTAGAAAAAATTGGTTATTTGCTGTTCCTAACAGGCCGCTTTGTAAATTTTTCATTCCTAAGATTTACTTTGTAAAAATATCACTCTCAACATTATTTTTTTTGTTTCCACTGTCATTTTCTTCTTTTCTACATTTCTAAATTTATTTTTATCTTTTCTCTTACCGGAAAGAACTCTTTTTTCCCTTGCAGTCTTGTATTCTATCTTGGTGTGAATTCCACTTTGCCAAATGGACAACATAGCTCACAGAACAGCACAACAACCACTTTCATTGCACAAATATGGGCTAACAGTAAAGCAGCATGAATGGTGTTCATCTGACCACGAATGCTTCCAGTCGACTGTCTTTAGGGGAAGATTAAAAAAAAAGAGAGGACAGAATCTCGAACAGTAACAAAATGTAGGATAAGAAACCATGATCCACATCCATTACATCCTAAATTATCCGGTACAAAATTCAGTCTCACAGAAAATTGCAAAGGATGATCAAACACAGGAGACAAACAGCTCTTCTTGATACTAGGTAGATTATGGAGTTCAAGCATCTTCTGTGATGGTGCTCCTGTCACTCACATAGATACCATCCAAGAACTTCCTGATATCCTTCTTCTTCACATGGCATTTCTGTTCAAAAGCAATGGCAACTTGAGTCAACAACATGAATCAGAGCACATAGAAATCAACAAGAACATAGACACGATAATTGGTAAATGCTCAGCAACAAAAATACTAAAAGAGACAGATCATGCTTGTTCAAGCAACTAATTTCTGATTTGTGAAATGCAGATGTGTTTATGCAAGTATGTTACATTTTACTTCACATAACTAGTAGACACAAATAGATAATGAGCTGACTACTTATACATGCAGACCTAAGTTGAGCAGTGCAAATAATTTCACTCACAACCACTGTGATAACTAAGGTTGGACAAAATACTCGTGGCTCGTCAGCTCGCTCTGCTAATCACTGGCTCAGATCGACTCATTTCATTAATGAGACAGCTAGCAGCTTGCGAGCCAAACAAGCTAACCAGCCCAACCCACATGCAGCCTGCCCTGATTTCCTGATAGTCATTACTCAAACTACCCAGTAGTTTATGGATCATACACCTAAATTGAATTGGGGGAACTAGATTGTGCAAAACCAGAATGCACTAATTTAATGATAGTGTTTTCATACAGTGGTCTGCAAAAATGCAGAATATGGACTATCTCTATGTTGCTGATAATTTGCTTGTTTTGAGCTCAGTGTAATAATGGAGGTTCAGTTATTAGTCTACAATTTAGTTGTTTATGAAGCTTATTTTCTATGCTGTGTTGGCATATGAGAATTTTTTATTCAGCTCACGAGCTAAACAAGCCAGCTCGAGCTATCAAACGAGCTGAGTCGAGTCAGCACTGTGGCTTAAAGAGCCAACTCGATATCCAGCCCTACTGATAATTCAGAAAACAGAACAAACTCATGATGACTTGGGAATAAACATGCAACGCTGATAAAACAGTAGAAACATTTATCCATGAATAACTGACAAAGAACAATAACCTGCATCAGATCATTTCAACAGAGAATTAATTCTTTCAGAGTAGCAATATATGACATAATTATCAGGATTGGTCAGGTTTTATTGCATCACATCAATCATGACTAGGTCTATTGTTCAGAGTGAGGAAGGAAGGGATCATATCATTCACCTGGTTGATGAGGGCTGCTGAGCGAGAGACAAGCTCGATGTCGTTGCCGTCGAGGATGAGCTCATCCTTTACCTTCTCGGACCGCAAGATGGACACTCCATCGAGCATGTCAACCTTCCTCACCTACAACACATCGAGACAATGCATCAGACTACAGAGATCTGCGGAGATCTAGCGTGATCCGCGCATTTGATCCGAAGCGCGACGAACGCTAGGAACCGGTCGGTTACCTTCTTCTCGCCCAAAAAGTTCCTGATCTCGATGGCTGTGTTGGAGTTGGTGATGGAGGCGTTGATGGGAAAGTGAGCGTAGACGAAGCGCATCTTGTAGCGGTAGCCCTTGGTGACGCCGGTAATGAGGTTCTGGACGTGGGAGATGGCGGTGCGGATGGCGGCCATGGTGCGGCGGGTGCCGAACCAGGCGTCCACCTGCAGCTTGCGCCCGCCTTCCAGCAGCTGGAAATCGAGGTTGAGGTGCTTAAAGTTGCGGGTCAGCTTCCCTCGGGGGCCCTCCACCGTCACCACCTTCGCGGCGACCTGCACCGTCACCCCCTCGGGGATGTCCATCGTCTCCGACGCCAGGATGGTCTTCATCTTCGCCGGCTTCCTTCCCCTGCTCCTTCCCTCCTCCTCGGCGGCGGCGGCGACGGCGGTGGAGAGGAAATGGTTTGCGTGCTTAGAGCGGCGGCGCGGGGAGGAGTGTCATTTTATATAGCAGGCGAAGTGACGAGTTAGGGTTTTGCAGTTTTGCTCTCCACCGTTGGATCAAGAGGCAAGGGTTGCGAGGTGATGACCCGGCTAGTCGGCCCGGCCCAGTATAAAATTTTATGGGCCTTTTAAAAAAAATGAAATTCATTGGGATGGAATTAAGCCCAATAATTTCACTTTTTTGAAAAAAATAGGTTAAAGGGGAAGAATACAAATGTTATTCTACACCACGGGTGTATACACCACGGGTGTAGAATGCTATTCTACACCGACGTGGAATGGAGGGGTTGGGATTGGGTGGGGGGTGGACACGATTGGGATGATCGGTGTAGAATAGCATTCTACACCCATAGTGTAGAATAGTGTTCCCGAGGGGAAGAAATATTTATGCTTTATTATTTTTATTTAGATTAGTTACCAATTATTCGTGGCATTCATAAAAATATTATTTCTCGTGTACTTTGTACGTCAACAATATTTATTTCTAAACCATATCCTTAGACTACCCTTGTTCCCTGTAGTATAATTGACGAGTTGATCATCACTTGTCTAATCAATCTCAACCGTTCGTTCTCTATTAATCATTCATCCGAATAATCTCATCCACTCATATAATTTACTTACTTAAATGTGTACATGTATACGAGCACTTGTTATACAAATTTACATGGAAATTTCCATAGAAAATTTCCGTTTCTTAAAAAATTCAAATACATCATTTGTAATATTTAATTCAGTTTCCTTACTTGTTTTCTTGTTAAATACACGTCTAAATTTAGCTTACTTATAAACTATAATTTATACCGAATTAAGATTGAAAATAAGCGTCCATCAAATTAAATTAAAGATACATAATAATAATAATAATAATAATAATAATAATAATAATAATAATAATTCATAATATCCTTCCAAACTTAGCTATAGATATTGTGTTTACTATCTGTTTACTATGCATGAATTATTTGTTACTATCTGAATATATATATATATATATCACCATATTATTCATGCCACTTTATTTTTAAAGCATAATTTCTCAAAAAGTTTTCTTCAATAATATTTTTTAAGAAGGCATGTTGTCTTTTTTTTTAAGTCGCGTAATTTTTTGGTGGGAAAAGGCTCAGTTTTGATTGAAAATCCCGTGTCAAGACACAGGGTCATCGAACACGTTTAATATCGAAGTTTTTATGAGATCTGATGCCAAGATGTTCATATATATTCCAGTTCTTCGACAATATTGTTCAGATAGATTTGTAATTTCTAATGCTTGAATTAATATATATTTAATATTTACATATATATTTTATCTCAATGTTTGAGTGCTTTTGGAACAGGCCGGACGAGCCAGGTTTAATTCCACCCGCGAAATTCGAATATTCCTCTCTTTCTCCCGTCGAGATGTCGCCGTGAAGTTGAGACGCGGAGCCTCCTCCCGTTTCCATCGTTTTTGCTTGCCGCTGCGGTTGCTGATCACCGGTAGGCTCGCCGGATCTCGCCGTGACGCACAGGCGGGCGGGCGCCGGCATGGTTGTCTCGTACACGCGGGAGCACGTGTACCGCCACCCGTGGCACCGGGTCACGGCGGCGGCGTGGCGCAAGTTCACGGACGCGGACGCGCGGGTTGCGGCGCTGTCGCACATCCTGGAGGTGCAGACGCTGTCCCGCCGCGTCGACGCGGGGGAGGGGCGGCTCCACGCCGTGCGCGCAATCTCCGGGCGAGCCCCGCCGCTCCCGTTCGTCCTCCGCGGCCTCCTCGCCGCCGGCGCGGGGGGCGCCGTGGTGCTCTGCGTGGAGCACACCGCCGTGGACGGGGCCGAGCGCGCCATGCGGGTGGTCTCCCGCAACGCCAACCTCCGGGGGCTGGTCCACGTGGAGGAGCGCTGCAGCTACCGCCCCCACCCGGACCGGCCCGACGAGTGGACGCTGTTCCGGCAGGACACCAGCATCCGGTGCGCGCCGCTGGCGGCCGTGGCGACCTGGGTGGCCGAGATGGTGGAACGCCGGTGCGCGGAGAGGTTCGAGCAGAACGCGTCCAAGGGGAGGGAGGTCGTCGAGACGATCTGCGAGCGCCTCGCCATTTCTGACCACGGCGACTCCGTTGGGCCAAGGTAGATGCACAAAAATCATCAGTTTATGCTGCTGATGATGTTATGTGCAGCCGTTTCGGTATTTTCGAAATAAATGTAGTTTTTTATGGAAGATTTTTAGGGCGTTTGGTTCCGTGGACTAAAATTTAATCTGTGTCATATTGGATATTTGGATATCAATTTGAAAAAATAATCGTGAATTGATTATAAAATAATTAAGGAGAATTTGTGAGATAAAATTATTAAGCCTAATTAATCCATAATTAAAAATGGTTACTTATCACCGCACTATCAAATCATGATATAATTAGGTCATGTTTGGGAGAGCTGTATATTCTCAGAATCAGCTAGTACGAGTATCTAGCTGGCTGATTGGAGTAGTTAGTTGTTGGATAGGTGGGTTTTATTCCGTGACATAGTGGATAAATAAAAATTTGTAGAATCTGGAAAAGCTGGGGTTAGCCAGAGACTAGCTGCTTCTGCAGATTTTGAAAATCTAAGTTACCCGAGGTACTGTTTGGCGGAGCTTCTAGATACTAGAAGTATACTAGAAGTATCTAGCCAACCAGAAGCTCCCCCAAACAGGACCTTAAGCTCATTAAATTCGTCTCTTAAATAATCCATCGATTATAAATTAGTTTTATAAATAGTCTACCTCTAATACTCCAAAATAATATATAAATATTCAACGTGAAAAGCTAAATTTGTTTGCCCAGAGGTAACAAATACCCTCTTTGCCTTTATATGATGAAATCATCTGAATCTAGGAATCTATAGTTTAAAGTAATAAACAATTAAAATCATTTGTAACAACGACAAATTATCTAATATTCATAAGTTAAACTAAAGAAGTCCAATGAAGATGATCGGACACACTACTTTTTTCACATTGTTTGATCTTCGAGACGTTTCTCAGATTTTTCTGGAAGGAGGTTTGAGCGGCACAAATGCGTGGAACGTGTCAACACGGTAGCCTGAGCTGCGCTTGGAAGTCGACACGATCGCCACACCCACACAAGACAAAACACAAATAAAAACATCGATAAATAATGATGATTCTAGGGTGCATTTGATTCCTCTAAGCTAAAATTTAGTGACGTTATTATGAGTTTAATAGATGTATATTCCTTGCTCATTATCACACAATCACTTATTTCCAAACCTCGTAGGGGGCTAATCGTTTTCATTTACCATCTCATAGAAAATCCTTTTCGTTCCGCTTAGCCCTATCGGGTATTTTAGTGATAGGTTCTATAGGAACTGGACGATCCCATTTGGTCAAATACCTAACGAAAAATTCGGATCGGATGTTCCGATACTAATTACAAAAGACTAAATATAAATTAATTATAAAAGCCCTAGCTAATTCGTGAGACGAATTTATTAAGCCTAATTAATTCATCGTCAGCAATTGTCAAAACAAGAACTAATTAGATTTAATAGATTCGTCTCACGAATTAGCCATTATTTATGTTATTAATTTTATAATTAAATTACGTTTAATACTTGTAATTAATACCAAAATATCCGATGCAACGAGATTAAACTTTGAACTAAAGGAATGAAACGGGCCCTATCAGACTCTCTGTCCTCTAGGCCTGCCAAATAATTATGGGCCTCCGGTTGGCCCATGCAAAACGGTCCAACCATTTTAAGCTTTTTTTTTTGCCATGGTAAGATTTTGGCAAAGGCTTGTTTAGGTTTCTACCATTTTTTACAAGACCGAGTAATTTTGTATTTGGTTTCGTTGGCAGCTTTTGTCATGTCAATTTTTTGTTACGAACCAAATGAGTTCCAAATTTTTTGGTAACATTAATTAATTAACTAATTATCTAGCATCTTCGTTGAGTTTGGCGAAGAACCACTTGAAGCAGTCAAGTTGAAGCAGCCCCCGTTGGGCGCCGGGCGGGTGGACGAAGTCGACGGCTCTACCGAGTGGGTGGCCGGGACACGCGCGTGGCGGCGAAGGTCACACACGTGTGAAGCGTCCTCCGGATTCCAGTAGTCCAGCCAGAGCCGCCGGCCGCCGTCCACCGGAGGACATGGCACCACCTCCCCATCCAGGACTCGCCGTCAGATGGACAGCCTGCGGGACCGGCGGCCGACTGAGCCATTGTCGGCAGCTGCGTGCTCATTTAGGTCTACGGTCTACCCGATGATCATGATCATGATGACGACCATGCATCTTCCAAGTTCCAACCTCTGCTGCCTGCCTGACCATCCTTCCTTCCATGATCCGTCAGCGAGCAAGCTCAGGTCCACGATTTGGCCCATGTCGGATGTAGAACATGTGAAGATACCATTGTACCCTCCACAGGCCGACTGTGGCAGTGAGCCACCGGTGCCCTCTCGCTCTCGTCTCCGGTCTCCTCTCTCGACGACGTCTGTACGTACGAGCTGTGTCAGAGACGACGGTTCTTTACCATGTGTGTGCAGTGCGGCCACTGCTTTTTGGGGGTGGAGATGGAGATCCACCCGTGAAAGTGAAACCGACGACCGCGTCGCCGTTTCCCGCCGCTTCCGCGCCGCGCCAACGAGGCCAAGACCGGAAATAACACGCGCTCCTTCCCTCCCTCCCCCGGAGCTCGCGTCCTCCATAAAGAGGGCCTCGCCCTCCCTCGTCGCCGCCATTCCGCCCTCGCCGATCAAATCCTCCTTTCTCCTCGAATCGAATCGGATCGGATCGAATCGAATCTCGCGCGCGCGCGCGGCGAGGCCGGCCATCGTGTCGTTGATGGCGCAGCGGGACAAGAAGGAGGAGACGACGGAGCTCCGCGCGCCGGAGATCACGCTCTGCGCCAACAGCTGCGGCTTCCCCGGCAACCCGGCCACGCAGAACCTGTGCCAGAACTGCTTCTTGGCGGCCACCGCCTCGACGTCGTCGCCGTCGCCGTCCTCTCTGCTGGGGCTATCTCCGGCGCTCGACAAGCCGAGGCAGGCGGCGCCACCCGCGGCGGAGCACCTGGCCTCTCCCGCCGTTGACCGTCCCGCGCCGGGCTCGGATCGGGCTAAGGCGGCGCCCAAGTCATCGTCTTCGTCGTCGTCGGTGAACCGGTGCTCCAGGTGCCGGAAGCGCGTCGGCCTGACGGGGTTCCGCTGCCGGTGCGGCCACCTGTTCTGCGGCGAGCACCGGTACTCCGACCGGCACGGCTGCAGCTACGACTACAAGGCCGCGGCGAGGGACGCCATCGCCAAGAACAATCCGGTGGTGCGCGCCGCCAAGATCGTTAGATTCTGAGAGCGAAAAAAAACAACAACATTTAGCAACAAAGGGGGTGAATTTTTTTCTTGGGAAATTAAAGGTGTGATTTTTATTATGCCGTTTCATCTCGCAATTATTTTCCCTTTCAATTATTAAACGCAAATGGGAGGTGGAAAATGGACAGTGTAATAATAATGTGACGTGAGGTGGTTGAGGAGAAAATTGAAGAACTTGGATTCGATGTGTATTTGGCTCTCACTTTCTCCTCCATTTTTAAGCAAAATTAGTGAATGTATGAACCATGATTGCTCAATCATTCAAGACATGGAATTTGCGACCTTTCTTTTCACTCGTGCAGCTTTATCCAATCATGTATTCCATTGGTTCCAAAATATATCTACTCCACTATTGAACAAAAAAACTTTCTCTTGACATACTAGAACATTTTCAACAATCACACTACCCCATTTAGCACGAGCCTTTTCAATGTTCTCACCGAAAAGAAAGATCTTTTTGCGTAGAAAAACCATTTACCTCATCGAAAAGAAACCTTTTTTCGTGCAGAAAACTTGTGTGAGATCAGGAAAAGATGCCGTGCGATTTGGATTTGTGCAGAAAACCTACCGCTAGTTGCTCGTGATTGCCGGCCGTCTTTTCTCTCTTTCTCTGTCTCGGAAGCGTGTGTTCTTCCCATTGACTCGTTCCAGCAGCTTCACTCGTCTTTGATTAGCTCCGGTCCCTGTAACGCAAGCAGAAAAAAAAACTGTTAATAAACAAACAATTATAGTAGTATTATACGTGGTGGTATGCAATTTGTGTTCTTGATGCCGGGACTAATTATTGAGGTCGGCGGAGAATTAAAAAGAATTAAATGGTCAATTGGTGGCTTATTTTCCTTGAGTCTATCCACTGAGCTAGCTCAGATTTAAAAATTTTAGTTTGAATATCGCATCAAGTTCGCATTCAGTTTCGAACATGACTTTTGAATAGTTGCTGAATAAAGGAAAATTCGGGTAGGAAAGAACAAAACAGCATCGTCGTCATCTTACACAACACAAAATTCTAAAATCTGATATTGTAGACAGACTTTTAAAATCAAATAGCTTTATTATAAACTTTTTATTTAACTTTAGAAAAAGGTGTGTTATTCATTTATGATCGAGGTACCATTTATTTAAAATGGAAAACATTGATAAAAACGCTAAATTTTTAAAACTATTTAAATCTTTGAAATCAGGCAAAGTACTAATCACCACTTCGGTTCTCAAATTCATCTAGCAGTCTAGGTCTCCTAAAAATTAGAATGCCAAATTGCCAATATAGTTTGACAATAAAATTGCTTAATGATAGTTGCAGCAATAAATGCCATTTGTGAAAGACACAGGTTGCATTCTGTAAAGATAAAATATGTAAATAAAGTTACAGTGGTGATGTGGTGTTTAGTATAAGAGAAAATTACTCACATGTCATTATAATTTTAAAGAATTGCCCACGTGTTAACTGTGGTAACCTTCATTTGTCATTAACACACAAATAACATATTATCAATCCTTCAAAATTGTAATGACACACAAAAAATTAACCAATTGTATATACAGTCTACACGGGCCTGGACACCAAAAATTGAAGTGAAGTACATGTTCTTAAAAGATACAGGGGCTGTTCAACTCTAAAGTCTAAGTGGCATGATGTGGGGCCAAGCAGATCTCTAGAAATTATCAATAATGCAGGTTTTTTCCTCCATAAAATACAATTATTAGTCCAAACATATTACACATGGCAGGATGCAGGTAGCTCATTCCTTTTAGACTACACTTCACTATTGATTTATCTCTGCAATATGCTGCATAAAATAGGAGCATCCATAAAGTCAACCGAACTTACTAACCCAGAAAGGGCATCAGTAAATAAAGTTAATGGAATTGCTCCTATGGGCAGCAGGAGAGCAATAATCAGGATTCCACAACTCATAAAAAATGTAAACATAACAATGTGCAGAAGAATTCCACAACTCATACATCATGCAATAGCTTGAAGAACCAGCAGCTCCATATTGGTTATGTACACATGAGAAACTTGACCAATTGAAGCCTTGTAGGGAAGGCAGGAACACAAACATTACATAGAACAATAACAAACCCAGTCAGATAATATTCAAATTTACAGAACCTCTAATGTCTGCCCTAACCTGATCCACATATCACGGTGGCTAACTTGTATCTTACTAACCTGATGCGCATATCTCGGTGACTAACTAGTACCAATAATGATATAATAGCTTAGCTACCATGATTAAACCAGTTAAGTTCTGCAGCGCTTGCTATAACTTAATCGAGAACATATTTTAATTTGCTACTGTATGACGATGGAGAAACCATTGAGAGTTTCAGAACCCATGTTTGGAGAAAAAGACAGAGCACTATGGTCTATGGCAGCAGCTAAGGACCCTGAATATAGCTTCATGGATTCACTAGTTGATTGTGAAAGTATGTTTTGATGTCTTGATGATATGATCATGTCTCGTGGTCATGATAGTACACATATGGACAAGAAATTTAAGTTCCAGAAACAAAAGGAACCACAATAAATCTCTAACACCCACTGCCAAAACAGCACAAATTAAGACATGTCGGCATATTTCTGTGTTGTTTTCGGACACCTTAACAGCACCACATTCAGTTTTACGAACAAGGCAACAACCATCATATTCAGCAAGAGGGATTGTTATTTGTGTTTAGGGTTAGGCCTCAGCATTCATCACGAGTTCACGACAAGTTGACAATGCTGAAGCAATGGTCAAGTTTGCCCAACACAACTCCATATGCTAATACTACGAGCCAGTGATCTAGAGATATGTTTGCCTCTTCTATAACCATGGGGTCTAGCACATTTACTTAGGATCATGCTTAAGTTAACAAACTATATTTGATTTGAGGCTGTTAAACGGGATCTGCAACTGAGTTATTTGGGAATGGGAGAAACAAATTAATTTCTAATTGTGCTCACGAAAATTTGTAGTGCAGCACAGCTAAAGGAGAGGAAAACAATACCGTCGAAAAACATTTCAGATTGTTCTAGGGCATCCGCCACCATTGGGGAAATCTCACAATGAAATAGAAACAACATCACAGTGTTTCGCCCGCACATCCCAACCATCTTATGATCTTATTGGAAGCAAAACAGACGCAGTCTAGGGTTCGAGCCTTCGAGGTGACCTGAGGCGCGCAGATCACTCTGCCTGGGCTTCCGAGGAAGCCAGCTCCTGCTGCTGCTGGAGGCGCTCGAGCGCCTTCTGGTGCGCCCAGGTCTCGAGGGTGAGGTCGGGCTTGGCGTTGAGCCCGACGCCGAGGATGACGACGGTGAGGAAGGAGGTGAGGTAGCAGGGCAGCTCCCAGTCCTCCCACTTGCGCGACTCCCCCGGCGGCGGCGGCGGCCGGTTGAACAGGTACCCCTTGGGCCGCTCCTCGTGCCCGGGACTCGTCCACCGCCCCGCGCCCTCTCCGTGCCCTCCGCGGACGCGCGCCGCCCCGCGCAGCCGCGCCCGCAGCATCCCTCCCGCCGCCGTCGTGATCGCCCGCATCGAGCCCGGTTGGTGTGCGCGGAGTGCAGGTGGGAGATCGGAGAAGAAGTGGTCGTGATGTTGGGCTCAGGCACGGCCCAACACGAATAAATAACTTATATTTTTTAAAATAATTTATTTATATACGCTATTTGTTTATTTATATATATTATAAATAAATAAATAAATAAATAAGTTATATTTTTTGAAATAGAATGTATGCGAGCCAAAAATAATTTTAGTTGATTTCTTAATTCTTATGTATAAATTTAAAATAATTTATATTTTTTTTTAATTAGAAAGGATATAATCCTTTCCCATTTCCATTAAAGAAATGCAAAACGAGTTCGACAGACCAGAAACAAGTCACCCCGCCACACAGGGCCAGATCTAGGGGTAGCAGAAACCAACAGAAACTTATTACAGACCGGAGCAGTCAGTCTAGTCCCAAAACACCAAACAAGAAGGCCCCCCGAGCCCCAACCTACACAGCAAAAGGTTCAACTAAACTTCCAGCAACAATCGTCAGACGCCCAAACGCTTCCCTTCGAATCTCCATCCATGCTTCACGGTGTAGATCTCATTTACCACCCGCTCTAGAAGGCGCGTTCCCAGATCCAACCTTCCTCGGCTTTCCGGCATTTTCTGAAGAATAGACCAGGAAGAGATCCAAAAGCAGATTAAACTGATACATTCCACTGGATCATTAATAGTCTTATTACGAAAGCAGGCTTCGTTTCTCAGTTTCCAAATAACCCAGATGATAGCCGCAATACCCACTCCAACCGTTTTCTTGTCACTGGGTTTTAAACCTTTAAACCACACATCCCACAAATGTCTCATATCCACGAAAGGACCAATGCCAAAACACACTTTTTGTAAGGACCAAATAAAAACTGCCAGTTTACAATCAAAAAATAAATGTTGAGTCGTCTCAGGAAGCCCACAGAACAGACACCCATTAGTACCACCTTTCCAACCCCGCTTAAGTAAATTAACCCGTGTAAGGATCTTATCCTTTGCAGCGAGCCACAAGAAGGTTTTGACTTTCAAGGGGATTTTTAAATTCCAGAAGTCCGTCACTGACAGTCTGCAACCCATCTGCAGCTTCAGCTCTTTGTAGAAAGATTTCACACTGAAAATTCCTTTTTTTGAGAGGGTCCAGTGAACAGAATCCCTCTCATTGGTCAGGACAACTGTTCCACACAAATGCTTCAACCTGTTCCATTTCATAAGGTTATCTCCTACCAAATCCCGTCGAAACCTCAAGTTTGCAAACTGGCTCTCTAAAACGTTAGTAACAGTTACCTTTTTGGAAAAAGTAATATTGTACAACGCTGGGAAGGTTTCAGCTAATGGCTGATTCCCAAGCCACATGTCTTCCCAAAATAAAGTTCTACTCCCATCCCCAACCTTTTTCCTACAGTATTTTCCAAATAGTGAACTGATTTTAATCAAAGCACCCCAGAATTGGGAAGCACCAACACTGTGTGTACATTGGGCCACAGTTTTGTTTTTCAAATATTTTGCCCAAATAAGTTTCTGCCAGATACCTTCCTCTGTCTCCAATTTCCACAGCCACTTGGCCAGCAAAGCAATATTCATAATTTGTAAGTCTAAAACCCCCAAACCTCCACAGTCTTTAGGCATGCAAATCACAGGCCATCTGACCAAATGATACTTTTTGATCCCCATATCTTCCTGCCAGAGCAGCCTAGCCCTAAAGGAATCAATCCTTTTCCTAACAGTTTTTGGCAATAGATAAAAGGACATCATATAAAGAGGGACACTACTCAGACAAGAATTCAACAAGGTCATCCTTCCCCCAATATCTAGAAGTTTCCCCTTCCAACCACTAAGCTTTTTTTCAATTGCCAGTGTGGCCAGAAAAAAGGAATTCTATCAAGTGTGTGCTTAATTAATGATTTAGCATGCTCAGGGCACCTTGGAATATGATTTGAATAAACGTGAAAAAAGGAGGAGATGCTTTAAATATAGGAGAAATTAGAGATGCGATGTTTGGAACGTTGAAATAAACACGTGAATTTTTTTAAAACATTCATATTAATATTAAAATAGAATAGAACTACTTCTGTTTTCTCACTTAAGTTTTGATTATTGATTTGCTTTGGACTTAAGAAAGGAAAGGAAAAAAGAGGCTAGAGTGGAGGTTTAAATTTCTATACTTTTCATATGAAATTTAAGGAAAATAATTTTTTCTTCATTTTTTTTTCTATCCACCGATCATCCATTACGATTTACAAATGAGTGAATAGTGTCAATTTCTATAGAAATTTGAATCCAATATTTTTTCATCTAAAAACCCAATCCTTCAAATAAACCAAAGGAGCACTCAAAGTTATTCTCTTCATTCAACAATATAGCAAATTTTAGCCATTTATGCTCACTAATCACTATTATCTGCCACATGTTTTTTTCTTAGCACGTTTATTCTCTGAATGCATCATCGATAGAACTACAGGAGTGTTGAAAAAAACCGATCAATTCTTCAATGGATTCTACTATTGACATGTCATAAATATTTTTCTCATGTTCCACTAACTAGCTCTTTGATATTACGATTCTCCAAACTTTTTTATTTCAGTTTAGGGTTTATACATTGTGCTGTATGAAGCAGATGCTGATCTACACACAAACTATCTTCTCTTATGTCCTGTGTTTATTTGGGTATTACGGAGCCATCTCCATCGAAAAAAATATAGAATCCGAAGTTAAAACAAATGGTCTAAGTTCTAAATTAAACTTAGGTTATAAAAATTAGTACTTACAGAATCTGAAAACAAATTAAAACCCAGAAGACACGAAACATCAAATTCTTACTAGCAAGATGTTGTTTAGGCTAGCAAACTACTTGAACCATCCAGCTACCTAGACCAGTTAGCTACTTAGGATGTGTTTGGTTGAGCTGTGAAAAAAATAATGTGAGTTATGAGCTATAGAAAAAACTAAGAAGCTATTTGGTTGGAATAGTTGTGGATTTATATTTTGATAGTTCACGATGTTTGGTTACATTATTAATATATAAATTTGTATGTACATCATTACAATCATGAAAATTTATAATGTTTATACTAAAATTATATATTTTTGAATTACACTTAAATGATATATTTTACTAAAATTTCACTATTTAAAATTTTACATTAACTGATATGTTTTAATGGCATGGTAGGTAATATTCGTTCAAAGTTGAAGTGAGAAATTGTGGAATCTGGGTTATACCAGCTCTCAAATTTGTAGTATAAGAATCTGTAGATTTCTGAAAAGCTAGGTAACCTTTAGAGTTGTTTGGTTCAGATTTCTAAACAGTGTACTATAAGAATCCGGAAAAATCTGAACCAGACAGACCCTTAGAGACCTTTACACATAATTTCGTGATTTTTATTCCATGCATAATTCTTTAAAACACGGTAATTTTATAGATTTTTTATAGAAATTAAACCAATTCTCTAAAATTTCTTTAGAAATGTTTTATTGGGAGCCAGTAATCTGAAGTTTGTCCTGCTAGCTCTCAGGATTATTGAGACTATTAATTTATTCTCAGGGGAATACATTGCAGAACATTAGTACAAAACGGCATATTTTTATTATACTTGCGTTCTGTACGTATATTTTATCTTCAGATTATTTTTATGATATTCTCGTAGATAACATGAGAAGTTTTTTTTTGCTTGCAGCATTTTCATCATATCCATCCATCCTCCATTCATGATTTTTTTAAATAATAATTTTTTTTAAAAAAATCAAATCTGGTAGTCGAATTAAAAAAATTGCAAAAACGGACTCTCGTCGGCAGTGTATCTATCGAACCTAGCTACATCAGGTCACGTTCGGTACTGCATCAACCGACCATGGCCACATCAACCTCATTCAACACGTTAATAGCCGAACGAGGCCACATTAGCGCCACAACGGCTACTTCGGCCGAACGTGGCATAATTGGTCTTTGAGTTCGAATCTTGAGGGAGTGTTAGAATATAAATTGAATCGACTGTTTTCGTTGTCAAATTAAGCTTTTACAGAGGAATAGCATCATTATTGGATGTGGTTCAACGCTTTATCGATATTACAGCATACGGTTCTTGGTCTGCATATTCTCGAGAATAGATTAATAAAATGAATTATTCTTCACATCTTTATAATAATTACTCGCCACATCTTAAAATATAGTGCAGATTTAAACAGAAGCCAATGTTTTTAACTTCTAACTAATAATTGAGATAAAAATCACATCAATTTATGATGATATAGGATGTGTTTGGTTAATTTTTATAACCAGCTCCTCGGTTTAAAAATATAAAAGTTAAATTAAACAAGTATCAGATGAAACTGGTTTTTTCAACCGTAACATTCGGTCACTAACAAAGTGGACGTTATTCATCCCCAGATTCCATAACTTCATGGTTTGTGTTGTTCAATCTCTTAGCTAATTCACGTAAGCTTATTACATTTACTCTTAATTAATATATAAAATTGCTGTTTTATGTTTTTAAGCTTTATATATACGCACCAACGAAAAAAAATAAATGAAGCTATCTAACCATGCTGACGTTGCAGCATTAGGTCGAGATAGCTATTGCAGTCGACCAATGGCTGCCACGTCAGCCTGGTTCAGTCGTTGATCGGCCGAATCATACTGAAGTGATCTGGTTCGGTCGAGCTAGCCGTTACGGCCGACTAGCGGTTGGCACGTCAGCATGGTTCGACTGATCATCAACCAAACCATGCTGACGTAGCCTGCTTCAACCGAACTAGTGCTCACGTGACAAGGTTTGACAGATGGTCGGCCGATCGATTCTTATTTTTGAAATTTTTTGAAACGGCTATGCAAAATTGATTTTTTTTTAAAAAAAAAAATTTAAATAATCGCCATCACCTCTTTTTTGCAGAACTTTATGCCCAAAAAACTGTCCAAAGGGGCCATGTTTTTGTCTCTTGTTGGCTCACTAACAAAAGCAGATGGATCCACACTGCTTTGCTTTCTTAATTGCTCACCTTTCATGCACTGGATAATTGAACAGTAGAACACAAGCTTAGCACAAAGTTGGAGTGAGTGATATGACACTGCATTAGCATGTGGAGCCACACGATTCACAAGATCTTGTTCTCTGGGTGAAAAGGATGGGGGCATTTTTGCTTTGATTCCTTGTGATGGAATCAAACGGGGGCGAAGAGTTTGATTAATCGCACCGAGGAGCAAGATGTGATTAAGGTAGTGTTTAGTTTGGTGTACGACGAGAAATGGAACGGAATGGTTCGGAACCATTTCGTTCGCCAAAAAAATCAGTACCACACGGTTCAACATCTACAGGGAATATTGTGTTTCTGGGATAGTAGTATCACCCCATATCAGGAATCGAATCGTTCCGTTACTCTTCATACAGAACCAAACACTACCTAACTCATCACCATCATTATTCTATTAGTTAAGCCAGATCCATCCTGTTTTATAAGTACAGGGTAGTAACAAGACCATGATTAAGAACTGATAAAGCTATAGTTATGTCCCGTCACCCCTAAGATCGTTTTGTTTCAACTTCTAATAGTTAGAATTACTTGTATAAGTTAAATCCGAAACAAACGATTTAGATTCTAGAAATGAATTATAATATGTAAGCTAGAAAACACAAGCTTATTTAAGGATACATTTGTTTTAGCTCCTGACAGCTAGCTAGTCTAAGTAGCTAAATAATCTGAGTATCTAGCCTATGGAAATCTAGAGAAATTGATATTTTCTAGATTATGGATTTTAGTTCATTTTCAGATTCTGTAGTTACTGATTTTTATAATTTGAATTCAGAATTTAAATCGTTTGTTTTGACTTCCGATTCTGAAAGTAGTTAATAGTCGCTAGAAGCTGAAATAAATTGACTCTTAGATTCAGACCAGTCAGGCTACTCAGATGAGCTGGCAACTAAGAACTAAAACAAATAGCTCTTATATTATTAATGCCGGTGTAGCTAGCTAGTTAAGCACTGATCACTACTTAATGAAGCAAATGCCTCGTTTAGAATGGAGGAGGAACTGGTAGCCAAACATTTTCAGATGGCGTCGCAGTCCGTGTGTCTCTACTCGATCGAAATTCCATGAAAATTTCCATAAATAACCATAAAAATCACAGTTGCAAATTTCCAATCGAAGAGAAGAGGAGCAAAGTGGTAAAGTAGGCAGGTGGCCACGACTCCACGAGGGCAACGACTTGGGTTCCAGTAACTTCCACCGTTATAATAAATACAGTTGAGCTCTCACTCCCACACGTTAAACTGCTACACGCCCCCATCAACAAAAGCGCCTCTTGGCTCTCTCGCCATTAAATACTTCGTCTTCCTCCTCTGCTCCCTCCCCTGCCCCCCGTCGTCAGTCAAAGCCAAGAAATTTATAGGGCGAAAAGGTTCGGCGGCTTTGATCCAGCTGCGGCTGCGCGGTGCCGGCCGTGTCACGAGAGTCACTAGCTTCTGCTGCTGTAAATAAGCTGTTTAGAACTTTAGAGTCACTAGCTTCTGCTGCTGTAAATAAGCTGTTTCTTGTGTTGGATTTTGTCTGTAGACGGTAGAGAGAGAGAGAGAGAGAGAGAGAGAGAGAGAGAGAGGAGGTGGTGGGAGTTGGGTGATGTACGGCTCGCCGGTGTCCAAGGACCTCAAAGTGCCAGCCCAGCAGCGGCCAGCCGTCGGCAGTGTACGGACGTCGTCGTCGCAGCAGATGAGTTCTCCGGGGCTGCTGAGGTACAGGTCGGCGCCGAGCACCCTTCTCGGCGAGGGGTGCGGGGACTTCCGCCCGGCGAGCCCGGACCACGCCGCGGATGCCGTCCTCACACGATTCCTCGTAGGACAGCAGCCTGAGATGCGGGACAAGCCTCCCCGCCTCAGCGCCGCCGTGGCCAACCACTTCGTCCCGGAGGACGCCGCCTCCATGGCCTCTCAGCAGCAGCAGCTCATGTACCAATCGCAGCAGCAGCAGCAGCAGCAGCAGCAGCAGCAGATGGCCGCCATGGAGGGCCTCTACCGCAGCGTCAGCTCCGGCGGCACGGAGTCCACCGCCGGCGCCGGCAACAGCCCGCTCCGGCAGAGCAGCTCCCCGGCCGGATTCCTCAACCATTTGGCCATGGACAACGGTTGGTGCAGCACTCGATCCCGCAAGTAGTAGCAATCATGAGCGAGCTCATAGCTTCCTTTCCATGAGGCGTCGTGTTACGCAATTAATATCTACCACTTATAGGATATGGGAATATGCTAAGAGCGGGCATGGGCGGCGCCGTCGGCGGCGGGTTCAGGAACGGCGGCGAGACGCGGCTCAAGGGGCAGCTCAGCTTCTCGTCCCGGCAGGGCTCGGTGATGTCCCAGATCTTGGAGGTGGGAAGCGAGGAGCTCAACGGCAGCAGCCCGGAGGCCGGAAGCAACGGCGCCGCCTCACGCCGCTACGGCAGCGGCATCCCCGGGTACCCGATGGGGTCGTCCGGCTGGGACGAGCCCTCGCCGAAGTCGCTGCTGCCGTCGAGCCTCCAGTCCGGCTCCACCAAGCGCCCCCGCGACGCCGCCGCCCCGGACTCCCTCGTCGAGAAGTTCAGCCTACCAGCCGCCAACAGCAGCATCAAGCCGCCCTCGTCCGCCGCCATCGACAAGTTCCTCCACCTCCAATTCCAGGACGCCGTCCCCTGCAAGATCCGCGCCAAGCGCGGCTGCGCCACGCACCCTCGCAGCATCGCCGAGCGGGTTCGTACTCTCGACCGCGTCCATTTCTGCGAATCTGCGATCCTTGAGCTGAAAAAACGAATCTTTTTTTCTTCGCCGGTGCAGGTGAGGAGGACACGCATCAGCGAGCGGATACGGAAGCTGCAGGAGCTCGTCCCCAGCATGGAAAAGGTAAGGATATGATGCCGCCATTAACGGCGTGCCCATGATTGGTTTTTTCCCCTGTTTGGGTGGAGATGCCTCTTGCCATTCAAGGACCACACGCGCCATGCCACTCACTCACTCACTCACTCCAGCAGCATTGAGCTCTGAGCTAGCTGACCGTTTGCAATTCGGCTTTGGTTTCACTGCAGCAAAGCAACACGGCTGACATGTTGGATCTGGCTGTCGACTACATCAAGGAACTCCAGAAGCAGATCAAGGTACGTGTTGTCGCACTAGACTACTACTGCGTTGTCTAATCTTATTGAATCAAAATTCAGAACTGAAGCTTGTAATATGGAAGATGTTTGAACTGCAATTAGCTAGCTAGACACATCCACCGGATTTGCATCTCCTAGTTAATTAATTAAAAAAGGATGTTTGTTTTCAGCTGGCCGATCCCTTTAAAGACTTTCTGTATAAAATTTATTTCAAAATCGTATATTATTTTTAATATTAAATTTATTCATCTAAACTCTAAATGTATCATAGAAACTTTCCAGAACGAGAAGCATGCTGGGTCTAAGAAATTTAGTTATTTCTTATGTATTTTGACATATGTATATATGTCTTAATTACTCTTAGTCCAATATATCTCCTGAGAATCTAATCTATAATCTAATTAAGATCGAGAGTCTGTTTATATCAACAAACTTTCTTCGAGTTAAGTGTACGCGCTGACGACGACGGTGGTTTTGATCTGAATTTCATCTGAAGGTGTTAGACGACGGCCGCGCCAGCTGCACCTGCTCGGCGAGCAACAAGCAGATCAAGCAGCACTTCGCCGGCTAGCCGGCCGGAGACCGACCGACGGTGCAACGCGCCACGTACGCGCCGGCCGGAACAGATCGAGCAAATGCACATCCGCTTCACGCACGCATCAGATCAATTCGGATGAAGCGCTCGATCGGTTTGTACACGCGCGTACATACGTGCAGGTCACTGACAGTAGCATGCATGCAGGCGTGTACGTGCAGGCCTCGCTCGCCGTACCAAACGGTAGAGCCATTGATATATAGCTGCAAGCTTGATTAATTAATTAACCGGCCGGCCGGCTCTTTGATGACGACGACGAAGGAGCTGAGATCATCGAGGGCAACTAATCTCAAGTGTGTAGATCATATGATCTCTGTCTAATCTCCTGTTGTCACAGTAATCATATCATACATTCATACGTACATATATGCGTGCAACTATCTGCAATTGCATCACTGCTGCACTTTGCTTGACAGATGAGATGACAGCCAGCCAGCCAGTTCTTTCTGTGAAGTACACGTCCAGTAATAATTCCACAACTAATTGTAATTTGTTCCTGTCGGATTATCATCTCCCATAAACTTTAGCTTAAACTACTAGGCCATCTGTTAACTTTTAAATTATGCAGTTTACTTTTAACTCAACGTTTGATCATTTGTCTTATACAAAAAATTTATGTAAATATGAAAAAATATAAGTTATACCGGGAGTACTTTCAGTAACAAAACAAATTATAATAAAATAAATAATATTTCAAAAAGTTTTTTAAATAAGACAATGGTCAAATGTTGAGATAAAAGTTAATTGTGACATTTAAAAATTAACGGATGTAATATTTCTAATCTATTTATTAGTTATATATAACTAAAAGAATCTATTATATTTGTCAATTGATGTGATAAATTATACGATCGCGATTGTATATTACACTGTTATTTTATGTGAATTTGTGGTAGATGGATATATATTGTATTCCATCTCCAATAAAAATAATGAATTATGAATTTCATAGCTATTAAATAGTTTTTTCATTATTTAATAGTTATGTTATTCATTAATTATAATTTCATAACCATGTGAAAAGGATGTGACCACCTTAGTATTGGATCTCATCAGAACTCCGAAGTTGAGCATGTTTCGGTAAGATTTGTACTAGGAGCCTTCTTAAAAAATTCATAACCATGGATAATGAAAAAACTACCGTTGAAACTCCACGCTAAATATTACTCGGTATTTTTTAATTACTAATTTCATAATAATTAAATCAGAAAAAGCTTATGTAGAATGTGGATTATAAATATCAAAACTATTAAATTATAAAAAAACTACCACTGTGGTGCTGAACTTATTAAATTAAGAAATACTCTTTTAGGCTAGAATATTGGGGTGGATTATATACAATTACTAATATATTTTTGCAATTATAAGTAAAATAAAATTGTTCTCCTTTTCAATTTGATATTTTAACAAAAAAAATAAAGCATGTCAAGGTATGGTTAAAATTCTAATGTTTATATATTAATAACAAGAGACCATATGACCTCTGGGTTGGTGACTAGTATTATATAATTTTTAATTAATCTATGAATTAATGGGTCTAATTTATTAGTAGGTTCGGTGCTTCCAATTTTTTTTAAAAAATAATTATTTTTTGAAAAAATTTCAAATTACCCTGGTTCGGCCGACGATCGGGAGAAACCTGATTCAATTATAAGTGTTAACACAATCAATTACTGCCATTCAGCCGACATGATACACACTTACACATCAATAATTAATAAGGTTTACACTACGACTAAATGTTCAACGGACAAGTCAAGATAGTTTGCAAACATCACAAAAATCAGGATATGAAATATCCAGGGAGATCAGTAGATCATCCTCTGTTTTGTCGGTGGCTATTACTTTTGAATTTTTAAGCGAAATTTGAAAGCAATCCACAGCTAAGTATACGTGTCATTTTGGTCTGATGTGACGTGACAACTCCTATCATATCGATAAAGGTAGGCAATAGGTATAGAGTTAATATATTTGGAGCAATTTTAAAACTTTAAATTTGTTATATTTTAAGATTTATAGAGTATTTTGGTAGGGCAAAGTGGTCCCTGTGTGAGCCTACCAAATTCCTAGAGGCGGCAGACCTCTTGCGTGAACGTCTGCACCACCCTGTGGGCGCAACGGCAGCCGTCGGATCGTTAGCCCGGGCGGATCCGACGGCGGAGAGAGCTAGCTGTTTCCGTGAAGGCCCAATCTGTTTCGTGCAAGCTAGGACCACCCTTTTGAGAGAAGGAACACATCTAATAGTTTTCCAGCGTTTTTTTTAAAAATCAGTATTTTTTAAAAAACAATTCACATTTGTACGTCGAATTCAAAAAATTGCAAAAATAGTATCCGATTGGCCGACCAAGTGCCGACTGGCAGCCAGTCGACACTTGGTCGGTTGACTAGCGCCCGTAACGTGCCGTGCCCCAGCCACGCCCGAGCCGCGCCCCCTCACCGCCCGGCCTCCGCACCCCTGCGCCCCCTCGCCGACCGCGGGTCGGCGAGGGGGCGCGGGCGTGGGCGCAGGTGCGACGCGGCAGGGCGCGGTGCGTTTCGGACGCGAGTCGGCACTTGGTCGGCCGACCGGATACTATTTTTGCAATTTTTTGAATCCAACATACAAATTTGATTTTTTTAAAAAATATTTTTTTAAAAAAAAAATCGTTTTCTAGCTTCTTCCTCTCCTCTGCCCTATCAATTATTTTTTTGTTGCTTCTTTGAGTACTTTACAATGTTTGGACATTCATTGCGTAAAGTGTTTCATGTAAACCCTCGTCGTTAGTAAAATCTACATTATTTATAAAACTGATATACTACTTTTGAAACCGAATTACGATGAATATTATTTTATTATGTTTCAAATTATTTGCATCATTTACGTGATGCTCTTTTAATGTTGTAAATTTTTTCCCGTTTTAACGCACGGACCCTCAACTACTTTAGTGAAAAAAAAGGTTGCTTGAGAGTACTTTCATGTTGGAACAATTGTTTGGCAAGTCTTTGGTTATGTGTGCCCATCACTTTTCATGAGATCAATCTATTGTGTGGGTCATTCCACTTTTATGGATGGGACTCAAGAGATTATCTATGAATTATGATACATCACAGTGGCATAAAGCCATAAACATTAAAGATCAATCTTGACAGTACAACATGAAAGAGAGTAATGTTCTTCCCAGCTGAGCCCTTAAAAATCTGGATTTGAGAAGGCAATGTGGCATATTTTCAGGCAAGATCATCAGCTGTTGCATTATGATCAACTCCCAGGTCAGTTTGAAATTTGGGAACCAGTGCGATAAAAAGCAAGGTAAAAAGAAGCAATCCGGCAAAATTTGGAAACGAGGCCCAATGCATTTCTGCCATGGGCCCAATTAGTTCACGATGGGCCCACTTATGACTACGTGGTTTGGTCCAAAGGCCCATGACTTACACAGCATGGGCCCACATATTAAGGGCATGTTTAGTTTAGATTCTCGCAGCAACAACTATTTTTACAATAATTTGAAACTAGAATAAATGATGTACATTCTATATCTAAATTGTTAGAACCAGCGGTTTTAAAATCTAAAGATAAACTAAAATCCAGAAACTAGTAAGCTTTTTTATATTACCCGATAGCTCGGGCCAACTAGCTTCTAAGAATCTTCTTTGTTAAAAACCGAAACAAACAAGTCTTAAATAGTGTGTAAATATATATACACATCTAGGGTTGAAAAACTGGCTCAATCTCATGAGCCATCTGGAGTCTAAATCTGTCTTTTGGCTAGGTACCAAATCAACACTTGCTCTTCTTACTTTGAACTGATTATAATACTTGTTACACTTGAACCACACTAGCTATTATTGTTCAACAAAGCTAATACATGAGACACAATTGTTAGAGTATATGGTATGTGTGTGTATGGTAGGTTGAGTATATGGTAATAGGGATGATATTAGATATGATTTGATTATATCTAGTCATTCCTTATACGTAGATTATCTACCATATCTCCGCTCATGTACTTTTATATATACCGGCCCCGAGGCTCAATACAATCCATCCATCCATATCTCTTCGTCAGCCACTTGGGTTCTTCGCCTACTCCGAGCACTGCCACTGTGTCTTTTTATGCTGCCACTGTCGTCGCTCTAGGACGTTGGTTCAGCCAACTCTTCATCAACTTTATTTGTCTTCGTCCACTGCACCACGTCGTCAGCGTCATTGTATCTTTCTCGGCTACTTCTATCTTCTCCGACAATAGTGAGCTGCATCGGCACTTCTTCGTCTACGCCGTTTTGCGCCACGATCGTCTCGGAGGCCTTCTTTCTAGTCTTCTTCGACAATGGCACAAGGCTCATGATGGTCCCTCTCTTCGCTTGCACGGTATTGGCAACATCGTTGTGCGTGTTCATCTCGATTTGTCGTTGTGTCATGCAAACCCAATGTGTGTCTCGTCCTCGACGGTTTCGACAGCTTCAATTCTTCGGCGTCTTCTTCCCCAACGACCGCCACGATCACGTCACCATCTTTGTCTTATCTTTGTTCGCCGGCACCATCCCGCGTGCGCGACCCCTTCACGACGTCTCTCTATGCATCCACGCTTCAGGCTGCCTCATCATCGACACCCTGACTTCTTCGGCTACATCGACCACGGCTACCTTACGCAACTACCTCGACCACAGTTTCTTTGGCTCCATTACTTTCGGCTACCTCGCTTACGACATAAAGGTCTATTATCTTTGAGTACTCTTGTCGGTTTTTTCTCCAGTCTAAGCGTCCGCTTTACTCACGCTTGAACTGTGGGGGATGTTAGAGTATATGGTATGTGTGTGTATGGTAGGTTGAGTATATGGTAATATGGATGATATTAGATATGATTTGATTATATCTCGTCATTCCTTATATGTAGATTACCTACCATATCTTTGCTCATGTACTCTTATATATACCGGTGAGACTCAATGTAATCCATCCATTCAACAGTCTATTTCCCTCCTCTCACAATTTCAACAACAATTATGCTCCTTCCTAACAAGTTGTGAGGACCCTGCACTTAAGCACTCTATCTTGGACGTAGAACCCTGGCATTACCATGATCTTTACCTGACATGGATGGATCACCTGCTGCTGCTGCTTGTCTGGTAGGAGGATGTCCTCCATGTACGTCGGATCGAACACGCGGTTCTCTTCAACCCGCATGATGGACAGCGGCGGGGTGAAGGAGAACGCCAGCAGGTGGAGCAGCCAGACGCACTTGGCGGCCACGAAGAAGCAGTGCAGCAGCTGCTCCGGCCATGGCCGCGACCAGCTCTTGAGCGTGGACACGACGCAGCTCATCTTGTGGTCGCAGAAGCGGCTGAAGCCGTCGCTGTAGTACTTGGTGCCCTTCCTCAGCACCTCGTTCCAGCTCAGGTTGCGCAGCGCGACGAAGGAGGCGAAGCTCTCGTGGGAATCCTGCTTGGGATCAAGGCACCTCGGTGACCCGTTGTTCTGGAACGTGCAGTTCTCGAAGTCTTGGTACATCGCCTGGTTCATGTGAGCTTCCAGATGATACAGCACAGCTTTGGAGCAATGGTTGTCGGTGATCGTGAGGTTATGAGGTTGAAGGAGAAGTTTGAGCTTGTCTTGTAGGCCATTGTCAGGTTCTTCAACCTGCTGGATTAATGCCTTGCAGAATTGCTTCACCGAAAGCCGAGCCTCCGACGCAATCTGCAGGAACCCTTCCACCATTGCGTCGTGGCTGACCGGCCCCGGCAGCTCGCGGCTCGCTCCGATCGACCTGGTTGATCTCCTTGACAGAGACTGGGTCTGCGTGTTGCTGCTTGAGCTCGCCGTCGCTTGCCTCAGCGCCTTCTTCAGCTCCGAGCAGTAGGCTTCGAGGCTGAGGAGCTTGGTCGTCAGCTCTCCCAGCGACGTCCTCATCTCGCCGGCTTCCTGCAGCGCGGCGTCGCGGTGCGCAATGGCGTCGGCGAGCTCCCTCTTGAGGGAGTCGAGCGAGAGCAGGCCCCACTCCCTGAGCAGCTGCGACATGTTCTCGCGCTCGATGGCGTTCGGCGACATCTCCGGCCTCGCCTTCTTCTTCGTCCTCGGGAACAGCCATGAGAGGATCTGTGAACCTCTCTGCTTCGGCCGGGGTTGCGCCGAGCCGTGGTGGTTGGAGGAGAGCGGCACCCTGCTGCTGTTGAGGAACTTGAGGACTCCGACGTCGATCCCGTGGTCCCTGTCGGTCGTCGCCGGCCGGAACGCGCTGCTGCAGGTCGCCGGCGTCTTGAGCTCCGCCGTGCTGGCCCTGGTCGCCCTCCCGGCCAACGCGAGGAAATGGTCGGCCGACGGCGCGGACTGCAAGAAGGCCGGATGGACCTTGTGTCTCCGGTGATGGTCGTTGGACGAAGGGAAGCGGACATCGCTGTTCGAGGAGAACGCGTTGAGGTTGTCGTAGTCCGAGAGTGCCGCGTCGTCGCCGCCCCCGCCGCCGCGGCGGTCCAAGGCGACGCCGCTCCAGTTCTCCGATCGGCTCCGGCTGTCCTGGCAAATGTGGCTGAGTCCAGCCATTGGTTCCTCATCGTAAGCCTGGCAAATTTAGCAAGAAATCAAGCCAAAATTTGTTATTTTGACCGCATAGCTTGGTTGGAAAATCTTTTAAAAAACCAAACCCAACATTTCAGCAATAGGCATAAGTCATCACTGGTATTAAAACTTCCATGGGTGGTGTTCTACCAAGAACCAAGAACATGTTGATGCCATAGGTTAGAGCAGAGCAAGAGATTACTCTGGAGAGCAAAGATGGCATCATAAGAATCTGAAAAAGACACAACTTTACTGTTGTTTATCACTATATGTCTACTACTAATTGGTTAATTGCAGAGTAATGGTAGTATCTGGGATTAGCTATCAAGAAGAGGAAGAACACCCAAGCAGCAGCAAGAGGAGCATACAAGTTTACTCGCTCACCGGAGTAAACACGGGGTAGTCCTCGTCCGCGGTGGGCGCGGCCGTCCTGGAGAGCGCAGGGGACGCGGCCGGCGGGAGGCGGATGATGGCCGGGCTGCGGCCGGCGCTGGCACCGCCATTGGGCGCGCCGCGCTGGAGCAGGGAGGCGTGGAGCGCGCGCAGCTCGACGGCCTTGGCGATGGCGGCATGGACGTCCTGCCGCGTGGCAGGGAATGGAGGCGTGGACGTCGCCGCCGGCCCGAACGCCTCGGCGGCAGCGGCGGCGGCGGCCATGGCCGGTCGCGAGTCAAAGGCTGCACTTTTGGCTGCCCGACTGGCCCCTAGTCCTTCTTGGGATTCCGGAAACATCGAACGAGGCAGAGACAGAAGCAGAGGCACGGGCGAGGACAAGAATGGAGGTGAAAGGAACACTAGATTGAGAGAGAGAGAGAGAGAGAGAGAGAGAGAAGCAGAGGTGAGGTGGAGGGAACTGCGGATTTGAAGAGATCATGGCAGCTCCCAGCTCACCAGCTGCATGCGTCTTTTGAGTTTTTTTTTTCTTTTTTCGCTTTAGCAGCACTACGGGGATTCGCTGCTGCTTTGTGTAGTAAAGTTTGCTTGATGGGGTAGTCTTCAAATTAGGGCATCTTTAGCAGAGAATTTTGTGAAGGTGCCAAAATTTTCTCTTCATTTCAGATTTCTCATGGCATGGGCGTAAGAGGGAGGAACGCCAGGATGGCTCTTCAGATCATTTCAACCGTATCTCTTTTATTGCCACTGCACAATGCCAAACATTCTGGCAATCTAGTGTGCTATCAATCTGTGATGAATGCATTTTGCTCATGGATTAACAAGTTCCGTTTTCTTGGTTATTTTTTAAAAAACTGGGGGAGGATCTCAAAGAGATTGCCACTCTGCGCATTGTTTTGAGCTTAGTGATTATTGGTCAAAAGTTAGCTGTAAAAAGGTTTCCAAGATCCAAGTTATGTTAAACTAAACCTCGGAGCAAGTAGTCAACCAGAGTGTAGCATAAATCATAAATGCACTCATCCAAAAAGGCTCATCAAGAATCTCATGTCAGGACTCAGGATAAGTTAAGGGTGTTAGATTAATCATTCTTCAACTTTATCCTTGGAAATTTCTCAACACTAGGCTGGAGATACCATCAACAGAAAGTGATTTGCACAATATTCAGGCATTCAGCCAGAGACAACACAACCAACAAAAAAGGTGATCTATCCATCCCTTCTTCCTCTTTACAACTTTACTGAATTTTCCTTGGCTGATCAGAGCTTTTCCAATGGCACCTAGCTAGATGGATCTTAGTAGACACCGCCCAGCTATCATGAACGTCTCGTTGTCAATAAACAAAACACTTTCCTCTGAGCGCACCTTGTCATTTTAGACGTTGATAAGAACGTTTCCATTGTCTTGCATCTGATCTGATCAAATCTTTAAAGGAGGTTCACGAGCACGAAAACGAAACCAGGCAGGAGGTTTTTGTCATGGCACAAAGCAAGGAACAAAATAACAGCTAGGGAGGGAGTAGGCAAAGCCAAGCTAGCAGTTTGTTCACAGGCTGCATACCTGGAAGGCATTGTCTGTTTCATGATGGTGTATGTTTAGTTAATCCAAATGGCCTCCAGTAGTGATAAACAACCCAACCATTATACTAGGGGTGCGTGTTTGCTTTTGTTTTAAGGTAATTAATCCCTTCAGCTGGTTGTTGTTTTATACCAAATCGCAACAAAACAGCCATATAATATTAGAATCCTATTTTGTCCGGGCTGTTCTTCAGGGCAAGGTGGCAGTAGAGCTTAGAAGGTGATTTGGAATTTGCCCTTAGTTTAAGAATGGCCGATGCATGTGAGCTACTGAGCTCCCAGTCCTTTATGTCCACTCTTGGTTAGGTTAGGTTTACGTCTTTTCCATCACGGCTCATGCAACTCGATACTGGACGTTAGCCAGTATTTGTTCTTAGCTCGGGTTCTCGCCGGTGATGGTCGACTGGAATCCTGACACTGGAAGCTACAGCAGAGAGGCAAAGCAAGCAGCTGCAGGAGACAGAGACAAGGGCACCATCGGATCAGCAGAGGCATGGTGCAGGTGTGTTTGGTTGGTGCAGCTTCTTGGTCCAGTGAGAGAGTGGGTGTTCTTCATGTGTGCAAGTAAGTGCAGCAGGGAAGCATGGTAGGATGCTTTGGTGCCGAAAGATAAGATGCCAAACGAATTAATGTGGATGCCTTTCTTCACAGTCAGTGCAACTGGGCTACTGCGGTTAGGGCTTTGTGGCTATACTACGGGCCCTTTGGTTTCTTTGATCCTTTTCTTATCGGCATCTCTCTTCCTTTTTTTTTAAAAAAAAATACAGTGCTCCCTTTTTTGCCGACGAATCTATGGCCCGTAATTTCTTCCACGTTATATTTTTAGCAATTAATCCTCTCAATTTAGAATATAAGTTATTCTCCCGTTTTAGAATATAAATTATTCTGGCTTTTTTCAGTTTCATTTAAAAATTAATGAATCTATTGATTTTTAGATAAATTTGGATAAAACCGAAATAACTTATATTCTGAAGGTATAAAATTAATATCAAATTAAAGTATTATATATATATATATATTAAACTCTACCACATGTATAACAAAAAATGCATTTCTTAATGTCACCGGTCGGTTTCTACGAAATTAGAATGGACTAATCTTCTTAATTTATATGAAAAACAGGTAGTTAGTCGAGATCCTGCATCTCGGCGTCGTGTCATGGCAGCGTCGTAACAAGGAGGTAGAAGATATAGGGAGTCTAAGGCTAAATTGAATGCCTAAACTGAATGCTCGATGACCTAAACTCCTATTAGAATTCTATTTGTATAGACATATGATCAACACTTTAATTGATCTAATCTACTAAAACCAAACTGATCTAATCTAATCTGCTGCATTTAAGCTGATCTAATCTGCACCAGGCTGGCCTTGGCCCTATCCGCCCCGTCCCTGCCAGCCCATGCCTTCTGCTCCTTGCCCGTCACACTTAATAATTATTAAATAAAAGTTAGAAAAACTAACTTTTTATACACACACCTTATATTTTTGGAAGGAACGAGTGTTTGGATGAGTGAACGGAGAGGAATGGGATGGGATTATTCAATTTTTTTGGATGTGATGGTTAAGCAAATGTGTTTGGTTAAGAAGAAGAAAGGACGGCATGATTCAATTTCATGTTTGGTTTAAAAAAAATGAAGAGTGACGAGAGATGTCATGTTGTCACCTGGCCGCCGCCCCGCCGCTGCCCGGCCGCCGGCCGCACCTGGCCACTGGCCACTGGCTGGCTATCGCCCCGCCTTGTCCTGTCCCCGCTTGCCTACTTGCCTGGCCACCCCTGTCATTACTGGAGGTAAAATGTTCTAAAAGATGGAAAGGATTTTTTGGCACTCCATACCTTTGGTATCGTTCCTCTGGTTTCTCCCTACATTCTTCGGGTCAACCTGTTTTCTAAAAGAAAAGTTTGAGACATAATGCATGTAACTTGCATCCAATAAAACAGAAATCTCCAGTAGAAGTCAAACTGATACCTGGCATCCCTTCTCACAGCTCGCAAGTAGATATTCTTCTAGTCAACAGAACTCTTCAGTCTTCAGTATGATCCAGTCGTTCTGAATTCTGAACATGCTCCAGCGTGTAGCAGGTCTGCCATGTGATGAAGGCATGGAATAGAGCTGCAGCAGCTGCGAAAGGATAATGACAAGGGAACAAAGCTCTCACTCTCCAAAGCCAAACAAAATCCCATCTTGTCTTTAACGCAAAGAGAATCAAATAAGTCATTGTAAGAACACATAAACACAAAACAAGAACAAATGGCAGGCACGGCAACAGCATGGGCTACACATGGTAAAGCTCAACCAACCAAACAAAATGCAAATGAGCGTCCTAACAAAAAAAATGCAGATGACAGAAGTAGTGCATGCATGATCATACAAAAACAGAACCTGATCCTCCGTGGAGAGAATATGAGATGCATCTGTTCATGCAGCTCTGCAGAATTAACAGTGATGTCTCAAATTCAGTAAAACTAAAAGTACTATTGACCTTGGTACTAATACAAAAAAAATATAACATTTCACAGCCAGAACTGGCCCAACACGGCCAAATATAAGTCCCTTTTACCTTTTCCTGAATCCATGCATAAATAACATTCTGCCTCACTACCCAATCTCATTCCTTCATCAGTTTGAAATTTAAAGTAGTATCGATCATTGATTACTTGGTTTAATCTCGACTTTTATCATCGAACAGAAAATAGTCTGTCTGTCAACTGAGTCACTGGACAGTAGTAAGGAAAGAAATAAACTGTTCTGAAATCCAAAATGGCATTATCTTCTTTGAAGAGAGTAAAACATTTTAAATTATGTTACAACGATTGCAAATTACAGTATTAAAGCAAGAAGCAATGTATCTATAAAATATACCAAATGGTTAATAAGGCCTGGCTATTATGCATCCAAGCATTCTTTTGCAAAATATTTTTATCAAGATCATTTCCAAGTTCACACACTTAGTCCCAACTTACGCGCCTCCCAAGGATACATAAGCTACAGCTCACAAGTCTTGGATGCATACATAGATATGCCATACCTTGAAAATGTAAGAACGGCGGTGAGCCGGTGAGAACTTGCAGATAAACTTTAGATAAGAATAACCAAGCATCGTAAAAGGGTTACACAGCGAAAGGGATCAAAGATGCATGGTTTATGAAAAGAAAATTGCAGTATTGCCCTCGAAGTATTTCAGTATTTCATTTCTACTTTCCCATTCAGGAAGGTATTAACGCAAACATTAGGCCAAGGCATTAGCAAGCAGCTCTCAAAAATAAGCGAGCATGTTGATAATTTGATATAGTAACTATAAACATTGCAAGAGGCTAATATTCCACACAAGCCCAATGGCATGTGGGCAGAATTGGTTCTTCGATGTTATATTCAAAACTCAAAAGATTATACTTTTGTAATAAGAGCATTAGTTCAGGGCCAACACTAGCCATAGCCCATAGATTGCGGGGTTTCTTGTTCTAATGATCTCATCATCTAAACTGCATATTGCACTGCTTAGATGAAGTTATTGCTATAATAAAATTAAGGTGAAACTTAAGCTTCCATAATATTTAACTATAAGCACCAGAGCATTTCTTTAACATCAGTTGATCACTTGATCTTAGTATCTTAGGTGTGAGGCCATCTACGACTCTGTAAGCAAGGTACAGTCTCCATTAGAAGAGATTCCATGTCTTTTATTTATTCAGAGTATGAATGCTTTCTTGTTGTCTGTACTGAACTTAAAATTTTGAAAATTAGCATGCAGAATTGCAGACAGGTTTTACAAATTGGAACATGCACCATAAAAAAGTCAGAAAGAACAGCCTATCATAAAAATTTTAAGAGTTCGTTTCTTTTAGGAATACAGAAAAGACTTCCATATCATTGCATTAAGACTGAGATAGTGATGTTTGATTTCATTGACTAACTGTGCAACCACATTATAACACCAAAAATGTCTGCTAAATATCCGTGCATTAAGGGTTCTTTCTTGCAGCTATCTCTAAGAATGATTATGTAATTTATGTCAAATAGCATAAGGGAACAGATATGCTATTGTTGTTTAGTAGTAAACACCATCACCGCCTGGCAGGTCACTTTGATCTGCATAGCTACCATCAGCAAATGACACTAGCAATGAACTTTGATCTGCTACATCAGTTTCTTTTACTTAAAATTGAACATATGGAAAGGAAGGAGATAGGGGCCTTCAACAGTGAGACCAAGACAATCATTTCTCACACATTTAAAAAATCTACAAAAACTTCGTTAATTCCTCAGTAGGTATCTCTATTAGAAAGACCATATTTCTAGCTTGAATCAAATACACCTTTCCCATTTACAAATTTGTTATCATTTGATATGTTATTTCCAAAGAATGCAAGACAAGTATAATTTGCCATACTACAAAAGGTCTCAAGTTGAGACTCTCAACTAACAAGATTGATGGCAAAATGAGAAGTTTAGACTTCAGTGCTCAAGTTAAGATGGAATCCTAGCGACAAAATGGATGACAAACAAACACAAGGAGGCTCTTTAGCCCTAACCTGAAAAGGAAGAATGAAAAATAGGGTCAAAGAGGAAGCAACATGCCAGCAGCCAAGGGATACATGATGATTTATTTTGGAGATGATGCGCAATGAGTTTACCTATGTTATGTTCCCAAGTATTCCATTAGATCATCATCATGCAGCAGCAAATCATCAATATCTGGGATTGGGCTACTCATACTGATGTAGTCTAAAGGCAATCCCACAAAGGAACTTCCAACAAACTTATCCTGCTCACCATAGAAAGGATAATCTATGAACTGTTGCAAATCTCCAGGAACAGAAGTTGAATTTCCACCACCAATTATTTGATCACTGTAAGGACTGTTGTCAGCTGGTGCTCTGGTACCCATAGGAACCACATGATGATCCATCATTGATAGTGGTAGTGACTGCTTAGGAGGTATAGTCTGATAACCACTGGGCAGATTATTAAAGCAAGGATCAGAATCCAGTGGGAAGATATTTCCCGGTTTTGACCTGGCATTATCACTACTTTCATAAGGTAAAGGCTGGCTTTCCATGGATATGCTTACAAGATTAGCATTCGTAACCTGGGCATTGTCATAGTTGTTAATCCCAGCACCAGGAAGATGGGCCTGTCCTTGGGCATTTCCACTGTGTTGCAAAGCTTCAATTGTATTGCCCACGTCATTGAAACTGGTAATCTGGTTAACCGTGTCTGGGATTTCTACTTGGTCCAGTCGGTTCATATCGAGAATCATATTCGCCGAATTTTCTGGTGCGTCATTAGCTCTTTGTACCTCACACTCAATAACAGTGGCACTGCGGCGTGGTCTTTTTCTCTTTGGTAATTCTTTTGTTCCTGCCTTCGTAGGAACAACCTTATTAGGGCATTTGATGCTAGCTCTTTCTCTCCTTATTGGGGTATGCTCCTCACTCAACTGTGCAGCTGGAGAAATATCTTGTTCATCATCTCTAGATGATGTAGAAAGAGGAGCCTCCTCAAAACCAACAACATCATACTCATTACTGCTACTGTTGGTGTCCCCATTTCTGTACTCCAGAGTACTGTGGTGAGTAATCTCTGACATTCCATTGTCAATGTTGTGAACAAGCCTTTCCTCTCTGTGTAGAACACCCAACCAAATCAGACTCTCTTTTGCTGTCATCTTATCCTGCAAGCACTTTGATTTCCGAACATGATATCTGATCTTATCAAAATTTGGTGACATGTGCTTGATCACAGCTGTAAGCACCCCAACCTTCCAGACCTTCTTAAGATCATGTGGTTTTTTGTACGGAGGGATTTCTGACATCTGTCCCCTTGGAAGGCCCAAGGCAATCCACCAATCCTCGTTCCCTGAAGGCCACCATGGAGGTGGAGTCCTCTTCTCCAATGGGTACTTGCGCTGCGGTGGATTACAGTGTTGCATCAATGATGAAAGCAATGAACCCAGAGTGGCATCTTGGAGATCCATCAAGCTGTGCTGGTTCTTGATTCCACTGCTGAGAGCATTAGTTGACACCAATTTGTCAGACTCGTACTTTGCAATTGCAGCAGGCCCATTCTTATCAAACTTCACCTTCTCCTTCCACCAAGCTCTAATATTATCTGAAGCACCACTGACAGGCTTCCCCTTATCAGGGATGATACCGTAAACAAATCCACGCGCATTGCACACCTCCATCAGCTTGAGCATGTACTTGAGAATCCCGTCCTGCGCCCTGGACATCTTCTTGCGCATCGCCTGATCAGATATCGGCTTCAGCTTCAACTTGTCCAGTTCAGCCTGCTGCAGAGCAAGCTTTTGCTGCCTCTCCTTGATCCTCCTGAGCTTGACCTTATCTTTCCACATTCGCCGGGCCAGCTCCTCAGCCTCAATCTCCTCGTCACTGACATCATTCTCAGTGAGATTCTGGATTCCCTCGACCTCAAAGTCCGACGTGTCCCCCAGCTCCGTCGCAAGGATAGAGAGATGATCCATAACAGCTAGGATTTGACAAACCGATCACATCCAAACTCAGCTGAACCCTCAAATCTCCCCAAACTGAACCCTAATTTTCTCTTCAAAACAAACCGCTATTACTACTGAACCAAACAACAAAGGAACCAAATCGGAACGAAACTGGATGGGTTAATTCAAACCAATCAAACTCCGAACGGATCCCCAGTCTGCCAATGCCGGTCGAAACTGACCTGCTTCATCATCTCCGAGCCTCCGACTGGTCGACGCAGGCAGAACGCTGAACAATACCTCGCCGGGCCGCTCCACCGTCGGCCGAACTCCAGCAACCCAGGGCAAGGGACCTGTTGAGGAACAACGGCGGCGGTCGTGGAAGAAGGCAGGACGCGGCGGCCGCTGATTTCGACGAAGACGAACGCGGGAGGTCGACGCGGCGGCGGCTGCGTAGCAGCGAACGGGAGGCGCGACGCGGATCGCGGCGGCGAGAGGAATTTTCTCCTCGGAGACAGCGATCGGCTAGGGCAGAAAGGGGATTTTTTTGCCCGTCGGGGAGAAAAAGATCAGCTTTTCTTCCGTTTTTTTATTCGAGAATGGAAAAGGGAAAATAAGCCCGGGGCGAATAAACAGAATATAAAAAGGAAAGAAATATTTTTTTGGACCATTAAAAATGCAAATATATTTTTAAACCTGAAATCTATTTTTCGTCTCAGTTTTGAACAATTTCTCAAATCTTAAAAATTTCGGTTTATCATCGGATATTCCAATATACACAGGATGCCAAACTTTGGTATAAACAGCTGGACTAATAATCTTTTAGCAAGATTTGAATTTTAGAATATACTTTTGGATATTGTATTTTGGTTTTTTATTGTTTTATTTTGGAACATTAAAAATACAAAATATATTTTCAACCTGAAATCTATTTTTGTTTTTTTTTTGTCGAGTAGCGGCTTTGTTTTGTTCGGATGTTCGTCCATGGCGGTCCGCCACTAGCTAGGTTCCCAGAATGGGCAGATTCATCGGACGTGGACATCCTGTCTCCACGGCCGAGAAGCCGTCCACGTTCATTGTACCCAGCATCGGGCCTCGATGGGCCTTGTTTATCCATCTGAGCCGAGAGGCCCGATAACTACAAGGACGCAGTAAAGGCGAAACTTGACGATTTTTTTTGAAATAATGATTTTTTTAAAAAAATCAAATCTGGTGCACGTTTATAAAAAAATTGTAAATTTAGCGCTCTATCGGTATTTCAAGTGTCAATCTAGTCCGATTGATTCTAAATCAACACTTCATCAACCGTCAACTGAAGCTCTATCAGTAGATGAAACGTCGATGTAGGGGCTAGATCGGCTAACGAAGTGTCGATCTAGTCTAATCGGTCCGGATCAAGTTAGTTTTGTAGTTTTTTTTTAAAAAAACAACGTATACTAGATTTAAAAAAAATCAAAAGTTGATGTGCTGCGACGAAATTAAAAAAATTGGACAAAACTGGCCTCTCAGGAGGAGAGGAGATGAACTGCCTCCAAGATCTCACTGATAATTTAACTATTCGCCACTCTTTTTACGTGTCGATTAATATACCACATGTTAGTGACTCAGGTGACCTCGTATGTTAGTGACTTGAAATGCCGAATTTGTTGCTACTCACGAGTTAAAAGCAACAAATAATTAAATCAGCTCTAATAATTGGTATTCATTGAGAGGCTCTCTGGTCCTCACTTGCAGAGTGTTTGTTTCTCTGAAATAAATAATGCAGAGTTACCGACACGGTAGCTGCAGTGATCAGGATGAACTTAACCAGACAGTGACCTGGAAGAGGACGTGCGAGGGACCGGATGAGATCCAAATGGGAATTGTTTATGGCACGCATGAGGCGCGTGCTAACATCTACAGTATCAATTCATTAGTCTATTGTATTTGACAATTATTTTTATGGTGTGTTTGGTTCGAGACTAGATCACATAGAACAATTTCATCTTTGGGCGACGGAATTATCTTATTTTCTAGTTTGGTTAATGAAATGAGTTTGTACCGGAAAAATATAATAAGATAACGTCTTTATGGACCAATGTGTCATCCTTGCTTCTCTCTCCTTCCCAACACCAAACCTACAACCTAGACCTCGCTAGACCCCGACGTGCCGTGGTACTAGTTAGTGACGGAGCTGAAAAACTAAAGGAGTATACCACTTTAAACGGTACATCATATTGATCTTAAAATGTGCGCAAAGGTAAAATTTATTATTAATAACTATTTTTTTTTTGAAACCGAGTTCATGAGAATCTGTATATAACATTTAGTTTTCACTTAAGAAACACAAATAAATACTAAAATACATGGCAGACGGGCTGATGTGATCATATGATCACACGCGTACTGCAATGTGCAGTAGCATCTCCATGGCATATGAACTGGACGAGCTTAACCAGCTGCACTGCGGTCCCGTCGCAGACACAGTCGCAGTTGGAGTCGTGGTACAATACGGAGATCCATTGCAGGATTACTTGGTACCATCACTAGCCGCATCGCCAACAAAAGCACCAAGCTGACGACAAGCTGCCCGATGGCCAGCAATGGAGTACTCCGTTCGTTTGTAAAACAAGTTCTTTTTTAGTTTTGGTATGTGTTATCAGCTTTCTCTTAATACTTCTAAGTTCTAACTATAAACTCGGCCAAATTTATCACAGTTTGGCTTAGGAGAACACTAAAAATGAATAGCAGGTGGTGCTATTTATCGATTTGTCAGCAACGTGTTGAACACACCCTGCACACGAAACCGACTTAAGAAGAAGAATACATGATTGGAATAGCTAGTGCTTGACAAACAGATTAATGCTCCTACTTGCAAGTTGGAGTTCTACATATGGGAGGATCAGGTGTTGAGTTCATGGACACATCAGGCTCAACAGGAGGAAAATTACTGGCCGGGCTATCAGTAGATTCTCCTCGATCGATCTCCATCCTGAAAACCATCAATGGCGATGCTAAGGTGCACAAAAACCAGGAAGAGAGCACTGATATTCCAGGTCTCTTGGCGTGAAAGCGTGAGAACGGTGGGGGGAAGAAATGGTCCCCCCTACAGAGACCAGTCCATGGCATTGGTGGAGTGGCTGAAGGCGCTGCTGCCGGAGCCGGAGCCGTGCCCGGCTTCCGGTGGGTTGGACGGCCCACTTCCCTGCAGCGCAAGCTCGAGCTCGCCGGAGAAATGACCGTGGTGAATGCTGCCTGGATGGACCTGGTGCACTGCAACCCCGTGGGATGGCAGGTGCGCTGCGTTCCTGGCGCCACCCTCATGGCCCCGGCTGGAGCTACTCCCAGCGCTGTTCGCCGTCATGTAGTTGCTGGCCATGACCGAGGGCGCCACCGGGTTACCGCCTTCGAAGGTGCTGGCCGTCGACATTGCCGGGGACATGTTGTGGCTGCCGGTACTTTGGGTAGTGTCCCATGGCTGAGATGACAGAAGAGAGAGAGCACAGCTGGAGTCAGTGGCTACTCCTGAGAGACATCCACCTGAGGGGAGCTCAAAATTGGGGTGCATTGGTGCCCCAGCCGCTGAGCCGCCATGGCTGCTGTATGCATGGTCGCCGTATCCCGCAACTGCACTGCGGTGAGGATGAAATTCATGGTTCCCTTGCCACTGGATAGTACCCGACATGCGGTCACAAGGCTGAATAGTTGGCCACGCATCCCTCACGCTGCTCGGAACCCTTGGGTACGAGAAATCCATCAGATAGCTTCTTAACCTGCCAGGCTCTTCTGAACCAAAAAAAACCCGCGTAAATACACTCATTTGACATGCAGCAATATGGAATCAGGATAAACAGAAATCACAAGTTACCATGGAAAGATGCAGCGAGCCGACCATAGCGAGAAGAGAGAGGTCCAGGTGGCGCTTTCCTCCGCCGCTCATTGTGACCCGCAAGGCGTCTGCGACAGCTACGTTTTCCTTGATCAAATTCAGGTAACTGGTGGAACCTGTGATTTAAGTGGGCAAAAGAATTACACATTGACATGGTACTAAAGATTAACTTCACAAGTGCAGAGTCAGTACAGAACATGTGAATAAAATAGACTGCACAAATAAATTCAGGGAGTTCCCCTAATGAAGAATGCCATGCTATCAGTACACTGACACTTCAAAACAATAATCAAAATCACTCACTAAAAAGCACAGTGAAGAACATTTGTGGTGGGTCCAGTGCATAGTGTAGTGATTCTCACTTTGCATATGAAAAGTAGGAGTGCCAACTCTGTAATCAAGAATCAGCTGCCAGCTGCATGGTTGTCTTACTATTGAGCATGCATCAGATAAAGAAATCAAACCAGTAAACCACATGACATGTGAAAAGCTGCGTCGATACAAGCGTAACACTCTTCTTTAATCCTAGACTAATGTGTATTTGTTTTTAAGTAGCAACACCAACCAAAGACACGCCTTTCATGATTGCATCCATACACCATGACTGGGAAAAATATAAAGGTTTACAGGCAATGTGGACAGAGCACCTGAATCATTTCTACACTATGGACACCCACAGAGGCTTTTAGCACAGCAATAGGCATAGGTGATGTATTCAATTTTTTATCTACGGAAAAAACGGATTTATACACAACGCAGCGGTTACAACCTTCTATTTTCTGGTAATGCATATGACCACAAGCCATCACCCTACAAAATGGTATGGACTTTTTCCGGATAGATCCTCGTTGTGCAATACCGCAGATGATTTTACTTCATTTTGACATTTCTAGGATCATGGAGTATGCATTTGTATTCAGAAATCTATGACAAAAGAAAACACATAAAACAATCGCAATTAAACAATCTATACACAAAAGTATACTCGATCATCAATGATGAACCAACTAAGAATTATCCTGACGAGCCAACTTCCTTATTGCAGCTTAAGTTTGTACAGTAGTTACTACTCGTATTTCATTCGATTTGTTTCACCTCAATTTCTCTGCTATCCAACCTCCATATCATTAGGGCATTAAATAGTGCATAGTAGTACCAGTGTACTTACTACCCATTCTTCATATCCTATCCTACCATACTATAATAGAAAAAAAAAGAGATCTAGACTTATAATATATGCTTCCCAGACATGCAAGATATTATGGATGTCCCTTACTATCTGGAGCCTTAATATTCTAGTCAGTTTCCACTTGTCCAACTTTTGCATTGATCGCTATATATCCAGCCAATGCATAGCACTACTAGCACTACACACAAACACAGGGCTTGAATTTCTCAATCTGGTCAGGGCAAATGTCAATTTAGCCGAAATGGAACGTTGCTACGATTGCGAGTTGCAGAAATCGTTTTCTTGTCCCGACAGGACCCCCAAACGCAGAGCTCAACACCTTGCTGCAGGTAGAAGACAAGACACACGATGTGACGAGTCAGATAGCTCAAATGGCCAAGGAAATCTATGGAGTTCTGAATTTTGCCAGAGACCATCTGAAAAACTGCGCGAATTAGCTGTTGAATTAGGTCGAATAGCAAAAATTGTGGCTTTGGGAGTGTCACTTGTGGAGCAGCGGTGGCGGCGGCGGCGGCGACCAGAGGAAAGAGGAGTAATTAGGGGGGCAACAGAGCCAATGGATGGAGCCCAATGGCCACCGTGTCGGACTCGGACACCGCATCTAATGCGGCAATGAACACTTCGCCGGAAAAGCCAACGACATCGATGGGAAGAAGCGTTCTTTTTGTTGGATTTCTTTTTTTTACCTGCTGCACTGTTGGCAGAAGCGCTGCTCGAGGCCGGCGACGACGACGCGGGGCGCCTTGGAGTGCATGGAGCACACCTTGTGGCGGCAGTAGTACGCCTTGGCGCCGCTCAGATCCACGCCGCATCCCTCCACCTGGCACCTCGGCGGCGGCGGCGGCGGCGCGGGGGCCGGGGCTGGGGCCGAGGCGCCTTTGCCCTTCTTGCCACCCGACGCCGCGCTCCCGCTCCCGCTCCCGCTTCCTCCGCCGCCGCCGCCGCCGCTCCCGCCAGCCGCGTCCTGCTCGAAGTAGATCTTCTTGCCGAACTTGAGCCCATGGACGTCGTCTCCCCCGGCACCGGCGCCGCCGCTGCCGCCGGTCTCCATTGCCGCCGACGGCGGTCCCTCACTCCCTTGCAAGTTGCAAGCTACTACTAGCCACCCTTTTTCCTTGCCCCCTCTCCTCTTTTCCACCTCTCTGGCTAGCCAGAGAGGAAAGAGAGAGAGAGAGGAAGTGAGAGGAGAGAGTGTGTGGAAAAAAAAAGATGGCGCAGAGCGAGCGAGCTAGCTATGCTAAGCTAGGGAGAGGCGGCTGGCGGCACATCTCCCTTAAAATAAAGCTTCCGTCTTTGCGTGCGCGGTGCGCGGCGTGCGCCGTGCCGCCGTGCGCGCGTGCGTCCACTGCTGCCGCCTGCGTCTGTGTCACTGTGTGGCCTCTCACCTCGCTTCTCTTTACGCACTCCCACTTCGTCTCAGTTCACGCCCCCACTCACCCTGTCACCCAGCTGCTGCCGCTACAGCTGCTTGCTGCTATCAAAGCTGTCAGTAATAATGCTGCTTCTAGCGCGAGTGGCATAGGAGGTGTTTGGATCTAGGGGCTAAATTTTAGCCCGTGTCACATCGGATGTTTGAACATCAATTTGAAGAACTAAACGTGAACTAATTATAAAAATAATTACAGAATCAGAGGATAATTCGCGAAACGAATTTTTTAAGCCTAATTAATCCATAATTAGCAAATGTTTACTGTAGCATCACATTGTCAAATCATGGCGTAATTAGGCTCATTAGATTCGTCTCGTGAATAATCCACCGATTATATATGGGTTTTATAAATAATCTACATTTAATACTCCAAAATAGTATCTAAACATTGGATGTGACAGAGGCTAAAATTTAGCCCCTGTATCCAAACACCCCCATAGTGTAGTACCAGGCCAGCACGGCTGCTAGATAGCTGAGCTAGCTGCTGGCCTGCTGCTCGTGTGCTGGGCATCATACGTGCAGAACGAGCCGGCGAGCCGGCGGCGTGGGGCTGCGATGCCGTGCACATGTGCCGATGAGATGAGAGCGGATGGAAAACTCGGCCACTCTTTGGTGTTCGGCACACGGTGGCGCGGGCGCGCGGCCGGCGAACGAAAGGAGCGGCCTTTTTCAGAACGGACGGGCGGGCGCGCGCGCGCGCGCCGGGGAGGGGCCACGAGACGAGAGCGAGCTAGTGACAGGAGCTAGCAGCAGTGGCAGCAGAGGCCCTGTGCAGCCGCAGCTGGCAGCTGCCTGCTACTGCCGCAGTGGCCTGGCTAACGACTCGTCGATGTAGATGTAGCCGGCCACTGCCCGCTCGCTTGCGTTGCCGTCTCGGGGCGCCCGACGGCCGGCGCCCGCTACGGCCACCACCACCACAGCCCCAGCTAGCTCTAGCTCAGATACATGGTCCTGTTTGGCAGATTCGGTCGGTGTCGGTGGTAGAAAAAAAATGTACTCCTGGATAGAAAAAAGATGTTTGCATTGTAGTCTAAATTTTAAACCGTCGTCACATCAAATATTTGGATATCGAATATTTGGATATTAATTTGAATGACTAAATGTGAATTAATTATAAAAATAATTACACAATCAGAACAAAATTCGTGAGACTAATTTATTAAGCTTAATTAATCCATAATTAGCAAATGTTTATTTTAGCACCATATTGTCAAATTATGACGTAATTAGGCTTATTAATTTGAATGACTAAATGCAAACTAATTATAAAAATAATTATAGAATCAGAGGGAAATTCGTGAGACAAATTTATTAAGCCTAATTAATCCATGATTACCAAATATTTGTTGTAGCATCATATTGTCAAATCATAGCGTAATTAGGCTTATTAGATTCGTCTCGCGAATAATCTACTGATTATGAATAAATTGTATAAATAATCTATATTTAATACTCCAAAATAGTATCTAAATATTGTATACGACGGGGGCTAAAATTTAGGCCCCTATCAAAACACCCCTAATTAGTATGTATTTTTTTATCCCTATCAATTACAATGTGCTAGATAATGCAGAAAACGAGAAGAAAATAGTACTATTTTTGGATATAAACGTCGAAAATACAGAATAAAATACAAAACAACTTATTTTATGCAACTCTTGATACAAGTCTAAAACGATTTGTTTTTCTATACTAGAGAAAGTATAATAATTCTTACAACCGGTTTTAAATTCTTGTTTTAGATTATAAAATATAATAATTATTAAATTTAAAAATAAATTAGTATATGAAAAGTGAATAGTCTTATCTTATTGAGATTCTTACTAGTGTTTTTTAAAATCTTAAACTCCTAAGGCTCTAGGTACCTCCCAAACTATCCATAATCCCTCCATATTTAAGAAGCTGGACACTTTAATTTCTTCAGATTTTATGAGATTGGTAATCTTTACTTTATTACTATCCCAATCTTAATGTATTTATATACTCTCAATGTTCTATCTAAATTTTAGAATGATAGATAACAAAATTCATGGTGACAGATATGTGGCATGCATCTATCCTGTGATATGATGCTTTCTTTTGTCCTTCATGTCTCCTTTACATGCTGGTGGATTGGCAGTATGGATTTTTTAAGTTTAAAACAAAAAAAAAGATGTCTGACTTATTTGCAAAAAATACTTTTGCAGCAATAAATTTATATTTATGTTAGTAAGAATAACAAAATATCCTAATATAACTTTGTGGATGTACTAACCGACTCCAAAATCGGAACCAAATACCTAAAAAACGAAACCATATTATCTTATCTTGTCTCGTCCTTTGGACCAAACGGCACTTAAAGAGATGAATAAGAAGGCAATTGATTGTTGGCACATGAGCAGTTAAGGGTCTGTTTGGTTTGGGGGGCAAGGATGGATGGGATGATTTTATCCATCGATTTAGGGATGAGATAATACATTTGAAGTGTTTGATTGGATGCATGGGATGAGACAATTTTTTATTTGATTAGATGTATATAACTTGGATGAGGTAAGCTTAAATTTAGTGGGATCCACTTATCGAATATATTTTTTTAACAAAAATATAATCATATGAGATCTTATTTTATAGATTAAATTATAATCAATACAATGTTGTAATTAGATCATAATTTGGATAAATGATTTGGGAGTAAAAATCATTTGAATATTTATAAAAAAAGTAAACATGTAATAACCAATCAAGAGACGATACATAATTTCGTCCAATATTAGATAAGCTCATCTAAAAAATCTTTTGAATCCCTCCATCCAGTATATTGAAAAAATATTATTCTTGATGATCATCACATCTATCTTCGTCCTCTAACCAAACAACTGACTGGATGACTATCTCATCCTAAGATATCCAGCGAACCAAACACAACCTAAGTATTCAGGTATGTGAATTGAAGATAAAAAAATACATTTTACAAAAATATTTTGCTATATTTTGGTTTAAATTTTGAACTAAAAAAATACTAGATTATGAAACAGTGTAGTATAACTAAAACTAATCAACTTAAAATGTTTAAAATTTTGATTTTTTTTTCCTCATCGGCGTGCTGGCATCTAGCAGCGCGCTCCCGGGAGCGAGGCGAGGTGACGTCGTCTACACCGGCGGGACGACAGCAGCATGCAGCCGGCCAGCCCCCGAATCTGGGCCGGATCGCGCCGTCGGCATCGACCAGCACGGGCGGTGGTGTCCCCAGCGCACGCGCAGTCGCAGCTACAGGCAACTAAACGCGACGGGTCGACGCCGACGACGGCGACGGCGCGCGCGCGGGGATCGAGCAGCTGGTCGCGGCAGCTGCAAATGCAGCTGCAGCGGCATCGACGCGTCACGGAGGCCACACGAGAGGATTGAGGACGACGGACGACGGTAGCTGCCTCCGGGCACCGGAACTGTTGCTGATGCTACTGGTGACTGTAGGTCACGGTGAGCTTGTGACTGTTCTTGCTTGGCTTATATATAACTTTATATTAGGGATTCAATTTCTCGATCTGTTCGTAAAGTTGCCTTCCGGCGACATGTCTCAATGATGTCGTCGTAGGTTTTTGTCTCGTGCGTGCGTGACGTTAAAAGCTCGTCGCTCGTCGTCCTCGAGAGATATAGCTCTAGCCCGACACCCACGAGGCGTCGTCGACGCGCCGGGGCCGGATGGCATGCAGCTTGCTAAGTGGGAAGTCGAGCCGGTAGCACGGTGGCCGGGACGTTGACGAGGGAGAAAATGAAAAGCCAGGCCGGTGACGCGCGCTGCCGGACTCGGAGCAGAAGATGGTTGGCTCCAACGGGCACGAGCCGAGCCATCCCGCAACGGGTCAATGCAAGCCCGCTATTTCATCGGCTGGACGTGGGTGACGTGACCACATTCAGCTCAGGGCTATTCCTGAGTTTCGTGAGGCACAGAGCGGGATTATAAATAGGGGCCATAATTATCAGTGTCGTTCGTATTCACGCGACATTACGCGTGACGTGGCCTGGTTCTCCTCATCCACTGATTAATGTGATCTGCGATGGCCTGCCTAGCTGTCTTATGGCCACGGTCTACGGTCTGTGTACCTGTGTGCGCTCCTATGTATGTGGTGGCCGGGTAGGATCTCTGGGAAAGTAAGGGCCCAGATCGAGTGCACTACTCGACCCCCTAGGTACAACCCTGATTCAGCTCGGCTAGCCATTGGGGCACTGACGTGACTAGTCGTTTGTCACGTTCGGCGACCAAACGAGGTTGACGTGGCCACGTTCAGCCATCGATGAAGTGCCGAATGTAGCCTGACCGATGAAATCGCCGACGGTAAGCTACATTTGCAAATTTTGAAAATAGAGTACCAGATTTGATTTTTTTAAAAAATATTATTAAAAAAATGCATCGATACCCACCGCTTGTTGTGTTCTATTCTCTCTGTTTTATATTATAAGTTGATTAGAAGTCAAACTTCTATAACTTTTACCAAATTTAAAGAAAAGTATATTAACATCAACAATATCTAATAATACCCTATTAAGACATATGTTACGATGGATTTAACGAAACTAAATTGATATTGTAGTTATTGGTACATTTTTCTATAAAAGTTGATCAAAGTTAAAGAAGTTTGACTTGCAAAAAAGTCAAACGACTTATAATAAGTAACAGAGGGAGTAATAAAGATTGGTTCAACTTGTATCTTCTTGAAATGAGATTGTGTTAAGTGTAGAGGAAACCACCTTTTGCCCCTGCTTTTTTGTGCTGACAATAAAACTGAAACTCATGTTAACAGTTTAATTCAGTAGCCATTTGGTCAGACTTAGTGATGTGATCTTGTTTTTCTATCTATACACCGATTTTTTTGTTTTGAGTTTAATCCATAATTACATTTTTAGATCTTGACCTGTGGCTATATATGGACTAGTCAAATTTATATATTACATGTGCCATTCAGTCTCTGTTGGTTTGCTGCAATGACTAACTAGTGACTGTCTGGTTGAATGCACAGTAACTTTAAAACTAAACAGGACATGGTTTTCTGTTGCTGCAGATTTCTTGTCACAATTATGTTGATAGTGATTAACTGATAATCTAGTCTCTGTTGGAGTAGAAAGTTAGAAACCTGTCTAGGTAGCCTCTAAAAACTACTTAAAACCATGATTTGAGAAATGAAACTAGAGATGTGAAAGTTAATCAATTTTCGTCGAAACGTTTCAATCGGCTAAAAACCGATGGAAGTTAGCTTCTTCCGTCATATTTAGCCTAATTTCCGTCGGCTTTGGTTGACGGAAGTTTGCTGGATTCTCGTAGTGAACGGCGCTACCACAATGGAGAGGTCCGGTGTCTCGACCAACTACCTCTCCTACTGATTTACCTAAAAAAACAAAAGTGGACGTACTGCTGGACAAGTGCTTTGCCTGAGAAGTGTTTCTTAAGCTGGTAAAAGTTCAGCCTTTTTCTTCAAACAATTGGCTGTATTCCCCCCTAACAGGCTAGAAGAAACACTTGACATCTTGAAATGATCATCAATGTAAGTAAGCTCAGTTGTTTATCCGACTCGTTGAGGATAACAATGCGGGGATAGCTCAGTTGGGAGAGCGTCAGACTGAAGATCTGAAGGTCGCGTGTTCGATCCACGCTCACCGCACTATATTTTTTTTTGCCTTCTTTGTTTTCCAGGGTACCCGATGATTAATTCTGATTAATGGTGTTGCTACCTGTTCATGCAAATGAGGTTTTCAATCATGAGTCACAAGATGATTTGACTGGTAACTTGATTAATACTACAGTTTTTAACTATATCGTCAAAAAAACATATTTTTTTCATTACAGAGGAGCAAAAAACACTTTTTTTCTACCGGTGAAACAAGCAGGGCTGACCTTTGAGGAGCATCAAAACTATGAACAGAGTTACAAATATTGAAATATAGCACATAGCTATTGATCATATGGCATAGGTGCATAGCAACTGAATTGATAGCTTCTACAACTAAATTGAGCTCAAAATTCTACTACCAGAATGCACAGAGCCAAAAAAAGAGAGTAGTGAATTGGATATAAATCCTAATGCAAGCAAAGATCTGGAAAATAAGGCGAGATTATTACACCACCTTATGAGAATTCCATCTGCGTGCCTAAGCAACTAGTAGCAATGTATTATTGAGCGCAGCAAGCCCTGCTGCTTCACTTCACTTCCGGCGAGCCTCCAGTGCCCACCAGCTCCTTGCCATTCCCATGGCGATCTGGCTTTGCCGGGTAAGTTTGTTGTGGAGGTGGCAGTGACGCCGGTGGCCTTCGAGCGTCGGTTCTACCGGGCGTTGAGGTGGCTCGGCTGCCACCAATCTCAGCACGCAGGTCATCGACGGCACGCCGCAGCATGATGCTCTCGGCGTTGAGCACCTCCAGCTGCCTCTTGACCAGCGAGAACCCTTCACTTTCGTCTTGTGGTGAGTGTTTCTTCCCCTGGTTGACGGCATCAGAGTGCGGAGGAGTCCGCGGCGCATGCTCGATGGTGATCTTGTTCATGACCAGCAGCGGGAGCTTGCTGACGGCCAGGTTACCCGCCTTGCGCCCGTACCCGTCGTCTGCGAGTGCGGCCTTCAGTTCCGGCGGCACGCGTAGCCCCCACTGGAACCGCAGGCTCGCCTTGCTCCACAGCGGCAGCACGCTCCTGGTGGTGAGGCGCATCCCGGACAGCAGAGCGCCGACACCGCCGCCGCCGCTCCTCCCCGCGGCGGCGGCGTTCGCCGAGAAGCCGTTCCCGCTGAACGAGAACGCCTTGTGGCCGTCGTGCTCGTCGCCGTTGGCGAGGCCTACCAGTTTGTGCGGCGGCGGAGTCGGGGTGGAAGAGACGGCGGTGGGCGGGGAGCGGACGGAATTTGCGAGCGAGAAGTCGCCGATGCGGGGCTTGAACAGGAGGGAGAACGCCGGCGGGTTGGACGAGAGGAGACTGAACTCGGCGGAGATCGCGAACGGTGCGCGGGCGGGAGATCCGAACGGGCCGAGGCCGGTGCGGACGGAGAGGGCGAACGGCTGGAGCGAGTCGTTGGGGCGGTACGAGAGGCGGAGCGCCGGACCGGAGGGGAAGGCGGTGGAGAGGTCGAACCGGAGATCCTTCGCGTCGCCGCCGGCCGAGACGCCGGAGAGGAAGGGCAGCCCGAGGACCCCGACCGGCACCTTGGCGCGCACCAGCGGCCGGTCGTCATCCCGGAACTTGATCGACGCCTTCATGCCGGGGGGCCGCAGCTAGGGTTAGGGTTCGCGGAGCTGCTCTGACTGGGAATTCGCCGGGTTGGTGAGCGCCCGCGGCGGTGGCGGCGGCGGCGGCGGTGATGATTTTGATGTGCGGAGGTGAGCGATTTGGGGGCGGAGGTCACGCCATTTCGGAGGGGAAATTTAATTGAATTTAATTAGTTTAAAATTCCGGCCCAAATCTAATTGGAATGGATCCAGAATTTGGTCTGCCAAACAAGTTAGTGGGAAATTTGATCATTCAAAAAATCTGATTTTAATTTTTTACCATCTAAAATTTTGTAATGTCATCAAAAAATTTATATTATTTGTTATTTTATATATATTTTTAATTTTTTTATGACTTAAAAATTTAAAAGGAATCTAGGATGGGAGAGTTTCGTAATAAATTAAAAGGAATTAAAACAAGCAAAATGACAAATAATTAAGGTTAGTGTAGTTTTATATGATATTTAATGAACCAAAAAATTTTGGTGACAAGAGATCAAAACCCAGATTTTGAATGACAAACCATCTATTTTCTATATTTATTTGATGGTACAGTATTGTACTGCTGCTCTCTTCCATTTGGAATTTTGGATGGTCTCCATGTGTTTAGCTCATATTTTTTTCAGATAAATTTAAAAAACACTAAAATAACTTACATTTAGAAACGGAATGCAGCTGTTTAGAAAAACTGCCCATAATGCACACAAACATGACAGTCTTACATTTGAGAAACCAGAATTCCCTGTACAAAAAAATCCAATTTGAATCAAATCAAGGATTTGCATTACTACGGATCTATCTTTTCAGTACACAGCTAGCTTCTTGATGCCTAGTTCATCTCTCATTTCTTTGCCTTTGAGAAACGAAGGCACCTGTACTTCTCGCCGCTAACTGTGATCTCAAGGGCGCCATCTTGGTTGTCTTGATTGGAAGCAGTACCCATGAGCACACTCTTTTCCTTCTCCAAGTTCTCCTTCTCCATCTTCAGCCTTGCCTCCTGCCGTGCAATCTCAGCCTGTGAAACATGCAATTGAATCAGGTCATGACATCATGCATGTAGGACATGAAGCATGCTGTAGTCACCACTCAGAGCCAATACTATCATTTCATTTGCAAAGGAAGAAATATGAGTGAATCCATCAGGAACGCTTCATTTTCTGTCTGTGAAAAAGGTTTGTTCAAGCTTGAAACCATCTGAAAGAGGAACTGCACACCCAACTTATACTTGCTCCTAATCTGGCAAATATCCAATTGTAACAGGTCATACTGCACTAATAAAGGGTCTAAAACCCTAAAAGTACTCTGCATGACACCAAACCAGATAGGAAACAAGTGATTTCCTTTTTGATAGGCAAGAACCAAGTGATTGATCATTTCAGTCTGCCTTATCAAATACCTTATTACAGGCAACACCAGTGTTTTACAGATCCATATACCAACAACATACAACATTTGGAATATCATTTATCCACCAGAACAGTGACCACAATCTGCCAAGTGTGCCACAGCCCACATCACAAGATATAACTGCGGAACTGCCTATATATTGCTGATATATCAACAGTAGTCATTAAATGGACCTATGACAGGGTTTCACCATTTTTGTGATTCACAGGATTGGCAGACTGATACAAAACCACAATGTAACAGCAATGGCAACTAAACAAGAAACATGCCACATGGACGCAATAGAATTCAGTTGTGAAGCAACAAGACATTTGTATTCAGTATTCTTCTAACTGCACAAGTCTGTGGACTGTGATGAAGGCATGAAGCAGATATGACTATTGAGAAAAAAAATCCAATTCAAGCATGAACTAAACCACACTTTCAGATCATTCAGGAAAGCTATTGTTCTATCACAATATATAGTCGAAAGCTTGACATGGTAGTCCCAAATCATAGTTCAGCCTTACCGCTATATTCAAATCTACATATGCGAGTTCTCACAATTTGACATCATTTGACAAAAATGGAATTCAGTTCCATTAGAAGTGTAGTAACTGTCTAACTGTGCTGCACATGTTAATTACTGAAAATTCTAACGCATATAAGCCCATATCTGATCCGTACTGATTAGTGAGCTACTGAAAATGTCTATGTGTAGCCAACATATAATAGAACAAGCATTCTCTATGAAAAATCGAATACTACCTCATCCAAAACACTAATCCCTCTCAACTAAAGATCGGATTTGACCCCGGAGATGGGATGGCGTGTGCGGGGTGGTGACTGTCAGATTAACGTCGAAGTGCAAGTGCATCAGCATTCAGCAACCAATCCATGGAGGAAATTGAGAAAGAAAAAGATGAGGCGGATGGGACTGAGAGAGAGAGTGGGCAAGGGGACTAGGGGTCGTCACCTCGCGGCGGGACAGCTCGGCCTTCCAGGCGGCCTCCCTCTCGGCGACCTCGCGCTCGCGCTCCTGGATGTAGCTCTGCATCTCGCGCTCCTTCATGATCCGGTCCTGGATGTCCGCGTCGAGCGCCTCTTGCAGCTCCTTGACGAACCTGTCCACCACCGCCTTGATCCGCACAGACATCTCTCCCCACCTCCCCCTCCCCCTCCCCCTCCCGTCCCCGCCTTGATCTGCAGCTCACAACGGCGCACCACTCCTCTCCCGGACTCCTCGCCGCCCGCAGGGCGCGGGTCGTCTCCGGCGGCTAGGGCTCCGATGCGGCGATGCGGCGCGGGCGCCGGAAGTTTTGCGGGCCGCTGGTTTCTCCGGCGCCTTTGTGGAAGAGAGAGCCCCGCGGCTAGGCTAGCCGAGTCTGCAAACCACCTAGTTCGTACGCTTTGTCGCTTGCGAAGTTGCCAGATCACGCGGAAGACGTATTTCCAAAATACCGTAAGCGACTAGCCGACGCGTACTTTCATGTTCCTCAGAATTAATTTTTTTTAACAATATTTTTTTTGAAAAAAATTTCAAATCTGATACCCGAAATCAAAAAATTGTAAATCTAACCTACCATCAGCGGTCCATCGGCCGAACCAGATTGACATGGTGCTCGTTCGCCCGATAGAACACCGAACCAGAGCCACGTCAGGCCAACCAACGACCGAACTAGACCGGCCACACCACGCGCCCCTGCTGCCGTGCCCGCCTGCCCCGCGCCCGCGCATGCCGCGGACGGCTCGGGCGTGTGCGCAGGACAACGACAGGGGCACGGGGGCGCGCGGCGCGGTACGGCCGGCTAGGTTTGGCCAACCAACGGGCGAACCAGGTTGACATGGCTCTGGTTCGGCATTCCATTGGCCGAACGAGGGCCACGTCAGTCTGGTTCGACCGACCAACGGTAGACTAGTTTTGCAATTTTTTTATTTCGGGTACCAGATTTGAATTTTTTTCAAAAAAAATATATTATTTAAAAAATCCTCAGAATTCAGGAACTCTACCTAATACACTGTAAAAAAGAATACATACTTCTCATACTCTCACCGATGCGTGAGTCCTAAGACCATATGTCAATGAGAGAATCAATGACAAATATAGAATTGGATGAACTTTCGATGGCATATACGAAACTTTCTCTAAATGACTAAACCCAACACCTCTCTCTTTCTGAGAGAGAAAGATACAGAGTAGTGTTTTCTGTTGGCTTCTCTTTGCCAACTGAACCCAGCTTTGACACACAGTGCAGTGGCAAATGGATTAGCAGCATCAGCAGAGGGAAAAAATGTGCAGAACATTCAGCTGCACACCTGAATTGGGCATACCAAAAGGTGAAGGAACTGAATCACAAGCTGAACACAACATAGTTACATAGAAACAATTTAATTTTATCAGTCTCCAGACTGCAGTAACCAACTAACCACCTAAAATCACATTGGGTCTCCAAGGGTAACAGTAACACACAGTACCTACACCAGAGCTAGCTAGAGACTGGCACCAGCTACAGTTTTTTTTCCCTGATTCAGATTCACACATTACACTAAACAGGAGCTAGTTAGGATCCACGGCGACACACCGGAGTGTCGCCACTGCCACATTTCCTTTTGCAAGTTCTAGACGGTCAGGCTGAGTGGGGGTCTGGTCACTGATGACGACGACGACGACGATGAAGAGCTCACTTCCAGGGGAAACTGGTTAGGCCTGGCTGGCCATGGTTGCTGCTGGTAGTGACACCTTGATTCAGAGGGCTCCCAGGGACGCCGCCTGATGATTCACTCATTGTGCCTCTCGAAGGCGGGCTGGTTGGCCCTGTCCCCCCAGTCAGAGCAATCTTTGGTGGTGCAGACACAGGGTCTGAAGGAGCATGCAGCTTTGGTTCCTTTTCCCCATCTGCATTGAAGCTTCCCACCACAATCTGAGGACATAAAAATGGTAATTAGTTATTAGCCATTCTGCAGTGTGTCACACAGTTAACAACCTGACACCTTTAGGTGCTACTTGCAGTCTTGTACCAATGAAATACAAAATCAGGAAGCTACAACTTCAAAAGTAAATGTAAAAAAAGAAATCAAAAGTATCTAGTCGCAGTAGCATCATTCATCAAATCATTCGAAACCGGACATAAGCATGTCCTTTTCGAAAACTACATGAAGCCAAAAAGAACCAAATAAAGTCCAAGACATCGAATGAATTTCAGCAAACCATGGCATTTTTTGGTTAGTAAGAAATAGAGAAGATCAGAATACTATAATGAATATAAACTTACATATAGAGAGATGCTCTAGAAGAAACTCTATGCTTCTGATGAATGAAGTTTAAGGTTGGAGTGAGAGGGAGAATACCTGTACTGGTGAAGCAACTGTCAGAAGTCCAGCAACTCCACCACCCAAGACACGACCATCAGGACCTGCTAGTGAAACACTGAGCCCACCAGTTCGACTACGATTGTCTCCATTGTCTAATGGGAGGAATGAACCAGACAGCGACAATATCTCAAATCGGCCCTGTTCACAGAAAACAAGGTTTCCTGATGGTAATTCTCCGACATTGTTATAAGAACTATCCGCAGTGGTAATTCTTCAACATACATAATACTCCAGCTAGATCAGTCATTAACATCACAATATTTACGATATAAGAGCTCTTGTATTTACAGCTTCTGGAGAGTGTGGCATTTGATGGGAAAATAGATTATCCTCTGACAGTCAGAAGTTGCATACCTCGTATGTCACTGTTCCACCAGAAGTAGCAGCTTGCCGAAGCGTCACATTTGATATGGCACCATTTGCTGAAAGAACGCACACTCCACGATTTCCATGTTGAGAGAATGACATAATCTTTGCAGATACATCCTGAAATGCAGAACTAACTATTAAGTCATTTATGATGATAATTATGTTTATATTTTATTTCTGCAGCATTATGCTTGCATCTACACACAATGAAAACTCACCAAGCACTTCTATAGCATAATTCTTGTGATATCGAATTTACAATAACTAATATAATGTGAACTGTAAATAAAAACTGAGCATCTCGAAAGACAGTGTTGAAGTTACAAACTACACATGTTGACAAAGATCAGTTGTAGAAATGTAGAATATAAGCATAAAATTAAAATATTTCACTAGTGCAATGGGAATCAATAGCTATAACATAAAAATGGCCAGGTTTTAGTATGTGCTAAAAAAAAATAAAAAGCAATAGTGTGATCATGACAGCAACACAATGTATAGCTTAGTTGCAAACCACAAAATACAATGTTCCAAATTAATTAGACAAAGTAGAAAGATATTAAGTTTACTAAAAAAAGTGGTAAATTTCACTTTAAAGTTCAAACGAACACAATCCACAATAAACACTGTACACCAGAATGACAAATGTTGAGCCCAAAAGTAAGTATATTATGAGAAAAATTGAAAGCGAAGATTGAACGCAGTTTTACCTCTCCAGCTTTAACAAAAATAACATGAGGTGTAAATCCAGCTCCTGCTGACCCTGCAATGTGCAGTTCAACCAGCAAAGATGAAACACATTTACAGACGTCTAAAACAAGCTTAAAAGACTCATCATAATTCAGCAATGTAACAGCAAAGCACCACCATAACTATGCATCCCCACAAAAAATACAGAAAAAACAAATTACATTTTCCTAGTAAAATCTGCACTAATTAAAAGTTTTCCCTGTTAAAAAAGGACAGAAGTTTCCTGACCACTTAACCTGCAATCTGCACACAGTGAATCATCTCCGATCTAGTCAAAACCAACCAACAACCCTGAGAAAGCCAAGAGCTCATGACTTCTAGTAGTAATTTTCTAAGTTCTAAACAATCAATAGCAAAATGAAGATGAAACATTTTCCTCTAAACTTACCTCCTCTTGAGCATAATAAAATAACGAAGCTTTAACAAAAATGGAATACTAGTATTTTAGAATGGAGATGTACCGATATTTCCAATAGAAGGCAAGTGCTTCTTGTTTGTGGAGCCCTTTGGCCGTCCCCTCTTCTTCCCCCCTACCGGCGTCGCCGACGGCACAGTGTCCGCCGACTTCGTGGCAGCAGGCGAGAAAGGCCAGGAAGCGCCGGGCGTCGCCGCCGCGGTAGATATGGGCACCAATGCCAGCGACATGGAGCCATCGGGGCGGTACTTTCTTGGCCGGCCGCGCTTCTTCTTTAGCACCGACCCCGCCGCGTCAGCCTGGATAGCCAGCGCGCCATTGCCTCCTGCAACGCCGCCCCCCGGCCGGTACGTCGCCGCCGCAGGCGGGGCGGAGCTCACCGGAGTGAAGACCGGGGTGCCGTCCGGTGTGTACGCCATGCGCACACTCTGCATGCCGCCGGAGGACGGCGGCGTCGGCGGCGGGCTCTTGGGTAGCCCGAACGGCTCCCTTCCCGCCATCACCCCTTGCTCCGAAGATGCCCTCACCTCCATCATTCCTCCCTGAGCAGAAGCAGATCTCAGTAGCTCCGTGATTTCTTCAGCAGCAAGCAGCTTTTTGCACACGGAATTGAGCTTACGAGTTACGAGCTGCAAAGGAAGCCAAGCTCAGGACGACAAGAACGGCAAAAACCCATAAACCCCGCGGTGCTCAAATCTAGAATTTTTAACGACGAACAGCGGAGCACAAATTCTACAACGCAGACCGGTGATACGTTTGGAATTGGTGGGAACTGGGAACTGAGAAGAAATCTCAAAGGGCGGAGGAAATGAGGAAAATTTCGAAAAGAAAACCGGAGGAAGAAACGGCAAAGCCAAATAAAATGGAAAATACCTACCTGGAAGGACCTCAAAATCCAAACTTTACTCAGGATTTGGCGAGTAAGCCCCGAAACACAGATCCCTACCTGCGCAAGCAGCAAAATTACCACGCAATTACCAGCGAAATTAGGACAGTAGCGAGCACTTAAAACAAGCTCGCAAAGCCGTACGCGGAGAGATGAGCAGCTCAAGAGTACTCGCATACCACTCAAAACAAGCTCAATTTAGGGATTTCGCTTGTCTCCTACTACGTAAATTCCCCTCTCTCACGCGCACCGTCTCCTCCAATTTCTTTTCCTCGCACGTAATCTTTGGGGAAAAGAAAAAGGTTTTAATTTGGAGATTAAAAACGAGCAGGTAAGTGAAGCACGTCAGGATTGCATTGGTAAGTGTCTACCTTATTTGACCCCAACACTTTATTATTTGCTTTGTGTGCTCCTTTGCTTTTGGCTTTATCTGCTTCTGTGATTGATCTTTCTTTTCTTCAGTTTGTTTTCAATGCCAGGACCTAACCAAAAACCATTTCCAATCTAATCTTGCCCACAAACTCCACCACCCAAACACGGAAAAAATGATAATTTGCCGCTCTTAAAGATGTATATTTGATTATGATGTCACTTCTGAGACTGACATGTAGGACCACCTGAGTCAATGACAATGGATTCGGATGGCAAAAATACGAAGTCACTTCTTGAAAGTGGTAAATTCTCAAATCTCTCAACAAACACATGCCAACTGGCTTTCACCATTACAAACAATAGAGCATGATTTTGTTTGAACAGATGCATATGAGTCTCAGTTTATAGAACATGATGAGTTACATACACCCTTCCCTCATGTTCCTTAATTGCCGATGTTTTCTACCTTCGTTCTTACGTAATAATAAGTAATTAATTAGTGTGTATGTTTCTTGTTTTGTTCGTATTAAATATGGCTGCGTCACACCTGCAGTTAATGAGTTTATATGCATGCAGAGGTATACTGGTATAAAGTATTAAAAGTGGCATCTCAATTACTAAAATGTCAATAATTAGCATTTAAAAACTCGAAATCTAAAAAGTCAAGAAAGTAGAAGAGAATAGAGAGGTTGTACATTATAATATTGAAACATTGAGACAAGGAGCATGACTCTAAATGCTTGTAGAAATTAGCCAATAAGTTTGACTCTATGGCATGACTCTACATGATTTAGGGAGCCTCTCATATCGGATGTTTAGATGCTAATTAGAAAGACTAAATATTAGTTAATTATAAAATTAATTGTAGAACCCTTAGACTAATTCACAAGACGAATCTACTAAACCTAATTATTTCATGATTTGACAATATGATGCTACAGTAAACATATACTAAGGATGGATTAATTAGACTTAATAGATTCGTCTCGCAAATTAGCCTAAGGGTTCTTTAATTAGTTTTATAATTAGTTTAAGAACCGAGTGCATAAGATTTCATAACTATGTGTAGAATTCCAACAATTACCAATATCGGACAAGAAACGATGGTCTCTTAGGGCCATTAAATCTCAACCATAGAACCATCAAACAAAATGATGGCAAAATGATCATTCACCCGTGGAGGGATCATTGAGCTTTGTGGTTGGATGAACAACAAGTCAAGATTAGATGATGTTGCATTGTACGACGGAGAGATAAGAGATACCTACTATATATATATATATATATATATATATATATATATATATATATATTCAGCACATGTGTATTCAGTGTCCGGCTCTAGTGAATTTTAAGGATTTATTTAGTTGAGTTCTAGCTTTTTTAAAAATATATATATATAAGGTCTGGTTTTGTTTGCGACGGAAGGCTGTAAAGGCCTCAAGTTATATATCAAGATGTGATATGAAGATTTTTTGGGATGTCAGTACTATCTCTCGTCGGAGCACTACTCACATCTCTTTTCGCAAGCCTGTCTTTAAGTCGTGTTTTTTTAGAAGATTACACATGTCCGGTTTTGTTTGAAAAACATGCGGCGAAGATATGATACGAGAATTTTTAGGAGATCACTCATCCTATTATTACTCTCACTCAAACAAACTCAACAATAGTTCTAATAAAATCCAATATCATGGTACTCACGTCCCTTTCAAAACAGCATATCCCATCCAAATGAGATCCTCTGCAGTCAACATCGCTGACTGCAGAGGGCAGTTGCCCGCCCCCTCCGCACCTTTGAATTTCGATCCGACGGGTACCAAAGGAGGGCTTCGGAGGCACTGAGGACCACCTCCACCATAGGATCTGTATCGGACGGCGTAGATCTCGACTACAGAGTGCGGTGGGAGGAGACGACGACAGAGGATTCGTTCCCTATTCCATCACCATCGGGTGAAAGGAAGTTACAAACTTGTAAGCAAAATCTACACGGCCCTGGGCATCATTAATTAGATCACTTTTATCCACCTAATGATCCAAACACAAGCAGCTCGAGAGGACCCGGAGTTTTGGCCCCAAAAATTCCAGCTTTTTTCTTGTCCTGCTCTATACTTCACGGCAAAGTAAATACATTTTCTCTCTCTCTCTCTCTTATCCATGATGCTTTGAAATAATTGCAGTCACTCGAGCGACAATTATTTGGAATTGCAGATTAAAAAAAGAGAGGAGAGATTGAGTGCATGCCAAGAATTAGCCTGCAAATCGAATAAAGTTGTAAACTTTATTTATACCGTCGCTGTTTGTCCAACGTGTCCACCTGTTCTTATCTCCGGTGGCGAAGATAGAGTAAAAAATAGGGTAGACGTGAAATCGAGCTTGCTTAATTGAATTACTAGTCGGTGAAAATACAGGATAATAGCTTTAAGAGGGTGTGTTTTCACCCACACTAATCAATGTGACTGCTTATCTCTCTCTGAATTTCTTATCATTCTGAAACTTCAATTCTCTGAATTTTTATCATTCTGAAAATTCAATTTATGTACTGTTGGCTAACTATTTTGAGTCATTGTTTGCCATGTAATTTAGCTTTCTTCTTGCCCTACCATGTTGCCGCGGTGGAATGGATAGTTACCGCTTATAATTTTGAGATTATTCCTGATATGCCACTGAAAATTCACCCGGTTACATATATGTCACCGGCAAATGTCACAATTTCATATATGTGTAGAGGGAACAATAAATTTTGGTGCAAACCTTCAGAAAATACAAGGATGCATAGGGAACATGAAAACACAGTGAATTAGTACATTTAAGAGTGGATGTGTTCGATTAAGCCGTAAATTATAAAATAAAATGTTACTCTCTCCGTTCACTTTTAAATGACACAGTTGACTTTTAACTCAACATTTGACCATTCATTTTATTCACAAAATTTATACTAATATGCAAAAATATAAGTTATACTTGAAGTACTTTCAATAATAAAACAAATTATAACAAAACAAATAATATTTCAAAAAGTTTTTTGAATAAAATAAATGGTCAAACATTGAGATAAAAGTCAACCGCGTCGTTTAAAAGTGAACGGAGGGAGTATTTAAAAATGTAAAACTTATTATCCAAATGAGTTATAAGCTCATTCTTATTCTTGTTGATGGAAAAAACCTTATGTCTTGGTGCTTTTGGACTTTACTTGCATCTCCATGTCATATTGTCATCTAATAATTAAAAAATATATTAATTAAATAAAAATAAAATAAGGTATTTAATAAGCTTATTTGTGGCTGTCATGGTCACCTTTAAATACACACATTTCGTGCAAACTTAAAATGTTATTCCAATGCGAAAATTTCCTCTTGGCGAAGGCGTGCAACAATTGCACACCGTGATGTTTGCGTGCACTTAATTATCTACCACTTTTTTCCCATTACAAAAATATTGTGACTTGCTCCAATTAATCTAATTATCAACCATCTTTTTTTCTCTTCTCTTTTATCACAAAAACAAGCTGTCTATTTTCGTGTGTCTTGATTCTTTTTTTCTTCGTTCTAGCGCGTCCAAGCTTATCCTCGAGGAAGAAAGAAAAAATCTTTATCAAAAGTAACCCAAACGAGAATACCCGATGATCCGCCGTTGTTAAAAAGTGACTTTGATTATTTGTTACTTTGGCTGACATTCGTAGTAGCGTATGTCTCACGTGTTATCCGAAAAAGTGAGAAATGATCAAACATCACAAATTTTTTAGTAGCAAATCCTTAAATCTCCCCCGGAAGTAGATTTTTTAATAATATTTTTTAAAGAAAATTTCAAATTTGTACGATGATTTTGAAAAATTGCAGAAGTAGGTACTGATCGGCACTTGAAGTGCCAACTGGATGCCATGTCAGCTCCAGTCGGCACTTGAAGTGTCGACTAGTGCCACGTCAGCTCTAGTCGACACTTCAAGTGCCGACTGGAGCTGACATGGCAGAATCTGATAGGGGGATAGCATCTAGTCGGTACTTCAAGTGCCGACTGGAGCTGACATGGCACTAGTCGCACTTCAAGTACCGACCGATACCTATTTTTGTAATTTTTCAAAATCGTCATACAAATTTGAAATTTTCTTTTAAAAAATATTATTTCGGGAAAAATTCCCCAAAGTAACCCTTGCAAAATTCTTCTTCATTTCTTGAAGCATTATATATATATATATGGGGAGATAAGAACAATTTGGAGCCACAATTTCCCAAGGAGATATCTCTTGTTTACAAGCTAGAGATGGAGAGAATACTTGTGTGTTGTTTTAACAAGCTAAGTGAGAGTGAGAGGCGACAGTGAATCGATGTGTGGCTCCAAATCATCCAATGTGGTGTTTGTTGCATTGCAAATCAATTATTGGTGGGGAAAACTTGAAAAGTTGGAGAAAAATTGACCACCTATATTGTGTACTGTTCCTCCTTTTTTTTCCATATTTGTTTTCCTCAGGAAAAACAAAGTGTGTGTGTGTGTCTAGGGGGTATATATGCACATATATACCAATTAGGTACTAGAGCATTCTCTCATGTTAGGCAGGCCTTTGTTGGAAACTATCTACTTATTGACAAAAAAAAACTAGTGTGGTGACACATGATTGAGATTAGTCCTAACCTGTTAGGTAAAGAAAATAATGATATGATCAATTAAAGTGATATGAAATTGTTGTTTATGATGGGCACAATAATGGTGTGTGCATAGGCAAAGGCGAGCCAAATATATATCATAACTAAGGTTGATATAACCACTTACGGTTTCGGGTTTTTTTCATCGTTGTTTCTATTATGTACCTTAAAATTTCATACCGTTATAAACTTAAACCGCAATGCGATTTTTTCTTTCAAAATATGACAAATATAGTATTTACATCTCATAATATCATAAATCTATTAGAATCAACACTTAAATAGGAAATAGAAACATCTATTGTGCTGAATTATAGGGTAGTTCGGGGCTCACCTGGACTACCTCTCGCAGTCGTCACTAGATATAACTATTCTTAGCTAATCATCGAAGGAATTCAAAGAATTTATACAAATTTAATATAAATTCAACAAAAATGAGAGATAAGGGTGAGGCTTAATTGTAGGGACTTGTGGTGGATGGAGCAAGTGGCATGTCAATTCCATATAAATATAAATGTATGTATTGATTAAATGCAATACAACAAACTGTTAACATTCTTTTATGTTTAGAAGAAATCATCACTCTTTTAAGCAAGGGCCATTGTCAAATCACAAGAGAAAAACCAAAAAGCATGATTACTATTGGAAAAGAAAAGAAAAAGAAAGGAAAAGGGAAAGCATGAACAAGAGGAGGGCTCCCCCATGTGAGCTCCATCCACAGCCCTAAAACTGAAGAAATCCCACTCATCTTTTTCACAGCACCAGCTAGCAAGAGCACAAAACAAATGATTTAAAACCTCAGCAGTAACCTCTAACTCAGTATTCTTTGAAATGAGATCCTTTGCAGTCGGTGAGCCCGACTACAGAGAGCAGTCGTCCCTCCTGAAGGTTTCTAGTCTAAATCGAACGGTGCTAGAGGGAGGTTGCGCGAATGCACGGTAATGGACCCCACTTCAAAGTAGCAGGACAATGAGGGGGCTTCACATGGTTCGATGGAGATCGGACGATTGAGAGAGACGACTGCTCCCCTCCTATTGTATTGTAGGAGAACCGCTCCGGATACTATATCGGCTTAGAGATTTAATCGTTCCATTATTAACCCCAGTAACTGCAAGATTTACCCATCTCCATGGATGTTTCTGCTCTCATCTGATTCACCCTGTTCAACGCAGCATCTATCTATCTATCTATCTCAGCTCTGTGGCTTTAGGGTTCATGCGACGTGCATCGCCGAAGCTGTCGTGGCGAGAGATCGAGCAGTGAATCTCGCCGGGCCGGACAGAGCAGGCATGTGCCGGTGAAGTAGGAGCAGATGCTTATAAATCCCCAAGAAGAAAAGCGCACGTAGGGCCGTCGCCCGCCAATAAGTGCCTGCCTTCAACAAGATCCTATTTTTTTTGACATCTCTTAAACAAAATGATTTTTTTACTGAAGAACTCTTATAGATCCGGCACTCTGATCATTCTCTCAAACTGTTTTCTGATTCACCAGTCACAGGTCCAGGTCCAGGATTTGTCTGAATGTCTGTTGCTTGCTGCGTAATCTGTGTTCTTTAATTTGTGTCTCGTGGAAGGATCGGAAGTAACGAATTGAAGCGACGACGAGTGCGATTGTTCTTCAGGTTGGAGAAACTCGAAAGGGATATGTGATCGGGGCTTCGATGATTGTGTTGTAGGATATATGTCTGCTTGATTGGAATTCTTCAGAAATCTTTTCTCTGAAAAAAGTTCGTCGCAGCTCGATCTGCTTGCTGCAGAGGAAGCTGCTGATTAACTGTTTATGTACGAGCCAAAAAACGATTACAGGAAAAACGATTTGGTAAGCTGCAAAATTTCATAAGCTGTTGCATCAAATAGGATTGATTATATTGTCACAAAAAAAAATCGAGCATTGTTCGATGAATGCCTAATGCCTATATATGATGTGCATCTTCTCCAGCGGTGCGATCCTCTCGCCGGCCATCTCGTTCAGTTTCTCCGGCGACCGCCGGCCGCCGCCTCTGCTCGCCGAGTCGCCCGCTCGTCTGCAGGTGTAGCTCAGCTCGCCTTTCTCCCTACAGCTGAGTACGTGAGGCGAGATGAGATGAGCTGAGCTCAGCTCACGAAAGCGTCCACATGAAGAAGGCCGACCAGACGGTCACCGCGACGGAGGCGAGGGCGTACAGCCAGACGAAGATGACGGAGCACTCGCTCTCCCCTACGCCGAACAGCTGCGTGATGGTCCCTGCCGACACATGACAGAATCGAGCCCAATAAGCGAGCAATTCAGGCACGAGCAAGCGCCGAGACCACCTAGCTAGCTAGCTGCAAGAGCAAAGAGATCTCCTTTAGCCTTTACCAATGTTCATCGCCGGCGGGACGGCGTACTGCAGCAGGAGGATGAACTGGTACAGGGGGTCAGGCTGGATGAGGCCCAGGTGAACTGCTGCCTTCACGACCACTGTGCCCAGCAAAGGGAGCAGCATGTATCTGACGACGATTATGCCCAGGATGACTGACGGCTGCACACTTGCTCCTCCTCGTAGCCCTGCAGGGAATGTTGCACAGTTTCAGATTGTCATGTTCTTTCAGATTTCTGATACAGCATTGCTGCTGCTTTCAGAGTTTCACTGTGAGATGAGCAAGTTCACCAGTCAGGAGGTTCCCTCCCATTATCAGTGTGACAGACGGAATTGCTGCTCCACTGTAAAATGATCAATAGGATTACGACGAGATGAAGTGTAGCCAGAAAATGGTGACAGCAACAAGAATGATGTGGAGGCAGGCCTTACCCTATCAATTCAGCTGATTCATGAATGACACGAAGAGGGGCGTCTTCTTTGATTACAGCATTTCTAATCAGAGGTGTTGCTCCAATTATAAGCCCGACAATCTACAAAAGGAAGAAGCCGGTCACATTTTCTTGATGGAAGCTGATAATGAGAAGAAATGCCAATGTTGCATCTAAGTTTGTGATACAATATCAAGTTTGTAATACTCTACATGAATGCTAGCTTATGTAACCATCATATATCATACCACAGCGATGGTTGAAGGAGCAAAGATCTTCTTGAAGTCAACTGCTCCAGACATTGACGATACAAATCCTTTTGCTCTCTCTGATAATGGAACCTACGCAAATCTAAACTTTATAGTGCCACAGATTATCATAACTGTTTTGTGTATTAAAAAGTATGGCTTGCACAAAGAAATATTTCCAGCACTAAGTAACCTTAGTTTTGGTTGAAGGCACACTTGAGTTGGATATCAAAGGGAGCGTGCATTGATTCACGTTATTGCTTGAGACTGAGCAATTCTCTTCTGAAGCTGTTCCTCTGCTGCTTCCGGAAGTCGAGACTTTTGTATGATCTGTTTGAGCATTACCTTCATTCACTTTTGAAGTGACACGCACAATGTTATACACGATCGTCCACAGAAAGACAGCTCCAATCTGCAACATATCATATTGGCAATTGTGACACCGTACTGTTAATAACAGATTAGTAGTTGCAAAGTCACAACATCTTCAGGGTTTATTAGATACAAAACCAATAAAGCCTTACCGCCATTGAGAGGGAAGAATATGCTAATCCATAAGTGTGACAAACATCAGGTGCTCCGAATGGGCTCCCCTTTTCTTTGCAAAGAGCTGGAATGATGATGAGAAAAATATTGCCCAGATTGCCTGCATCCAACCGAGCAAGTGAGCAAATCTAGCACAGAAAGAAACAAAACAACAGTCCACCTCAAAGGTGGTGTTCAAATTCAATCACACCTCGAAGGTGTCCCGTTCACTGTTATCAAGTGTCAAATGACTACAAACTCTACTAGTAAGGTATTTATAATCTTAGCAGCAATATATCATTGTATAAATAATTGTCATATACTCACTATGTTTTTTGAAAAGAATATCCTGATATTGGATGGTTACTGACCTACTATACAATGTTTTGAGAATTGATTCTCTGCTTTTCCATTTGGTTACTACTAGTCTACTGCTATTAGGAATTCCAAGTTTAATACCAAACATAAAAAACGAGTACAGCGTCATGAATGAGCGATGTCTTTTACAACGATTCTTGATTCTTCAGTTTTTATTTTCTCTTGTATGCGACTTGCATACCCGGATTGATTTCTACTAAGAAGTCCAAACGAATAACTAAAATATTTTTTGAAATTCATAAATTTAAGTGCAGCTTTGTATGGACAATGTGAAATAGAAGCATGAGAAGCTCCTTCACAAAGCATAGCTAAAAGGGCAAGTATATTTAGTAGAGGGCACTGGCCACTGGCTTTATAAGAAAATATGCAGAAGTACTCCTAGTTACCAGCAGAACAGCAACCCAGAATGAGGCCTCTTAGCTTAGCAGGTGCTCTGGTGACATGTACCACGATCCATCCGAAGATCAAGCCAAAGGTAAAGGCAAGAAGGATATTCACAGGCATGAACCACCTGCATTGTGGGAGCATAAAATAGTTGTGTTATTTTTAGATGTTCAAGGACAGTGTGGTAAAGAAACATGGGACACTCACAATTTAGCCAGGCTCTCCAAGGTGATTGTTTGTGCTAAATAGGTTGCAACAAGAGATGGATTAAATACATAAAAAACGATCTGCAGGGACAAAGTAGACAGACTTCAGAGATGACTCGTATTAGCAGTTTAGCACGACAAAGTCATATCAAGATTGATGTAGGCCGATTGGTTAGGAGTTTTAATGCCATTATGCATATCTAAACTTGCCCCTAACCACCACTACTTACATTGTTCAAATGTTTTCTTGCTTCTTTGCTCAGTAGGCCAGCAAAATCAGTAGCCAGGAATGATCCAACACCAGTAACCAATAGCATGTTAAAAACTGGCACACATGCTGTAATGAAGAGCTCCAGGAGGCCCATGATTTCCCTAGGATCAACAATTAGTCACTGCTCACTATCCTGAAAGTAACCATCAAACATGTCAAGTGATTAGTAGATAACGATAGGTCTTATGTTTCATTAGTTTTGAGCGTTTGATCGCATAAAAGATAAAAATACAAAACCAAAAACGATTCCTTTTTTGCTTTAATGAGAAAGGATCAATGCGCCAAGTGTCATCTCCATGGTATGGACAGTCCAAAACTCCAAATTGCACAACTGTTTACTTCTATCAAGTTGAGGATTCTATAGCCGAAACCGATCGAAAAGAAGCAGGCAAGAAGACGAAGAACAAGAGGATAAACTAAGTATTTTTCTGCAGCAAATTACATCAATGATGCACCTCAAGAGTAGGCGACAAAATTAGCTGAGAAAAAAAAAGAGAGCAAGTGGCAAAGGTTTGCTCAAAGGAAAAAAAAAACACAAGTAGGTGAAAAGAGGTTCAGACTTCAGACTCCACATGGTGCCTATATGTGAGTGTTGATTCCACTTTGCTTGCATGCTCTAAGCTCATGCAAAGTGTAAGATCAAAAATCTGGTCAACTCCTAGGGCAGCAGCTCATTGGCAGAATGACAGTTTAAGTGCATGTTCGGAGGACCTTTTGGCAAATGTAACTATTTATAGAATCTGAAGTTGAAATAAACGATTTAGATTCTAGCTTAGATTGTGGGTCAATAGTTACTGAATCCGAGAATCCGAAAATAAATTAGAATCCAGAAGCTAGAAAACATCAACTTCTTTAGATTCTTATCCGCTGGTTAGACTATCCAATTACTCAGTATTGAAAATCTGTGTGGCGGGGGCTTAATCGTAATTGCACTGTTTCCTGACAAAACTGCATCTAGCATCAACGTTTGTGCACCATCCGATGGGGAGCACAAGACACAAGTACAGTACGGTGCTCTGACTGATGCAAACCAGAGGTCCAGAGCAGATGCAGATGATAACAGCGGAGCCAAGAACTAAACTTTGCACGTCGGGATCGAGATCGTCTGAATCATCATGGCAACGGAGGAGGAGGCGCGCTCGGCGCTCAGGGCGTATGTGGCGGCATACCTTGGCCAAGCTGCGCCGCGCCGCGCGCCGCCGGCCGGAAGGCGGGAGAGACGAAAGCGCAGGTTTTTCGTAGCCTTCCAGGCTTCCAGCAGAGAAAGCCAGCCACCTCGATCCCCCGCCAAGCGGCGGCGGCGGCGACCAGAGACGGCGGCGGGGACCTCTGCCGACGGCTACGGCCTACCGATTCCGTGGCCGCCTTTGCTTCTCCCTCCGACCGGGGTCTGAACTCTCGAGCATCTCGTGTGTTTATATTGTCCGTGAAAACGTGTTGTATATTGTTCAGCTGAGCTGGTGGTGTTATAAGCTTTAAAAATTTCTCTTGTCTAAGTTTTTAAAATACGAAGTATACTTACAGACAGATTTTATCGGAGAAAAATATATTTAAAGATGATTTACACCTCTAAAATGAATTCAAAAAACCAAAAAACTATAGATACTTTTACGGTAGAGTAGGCCTCTCTATTTAAATTATTGATAAATTGGTTATTAACGTGTTACCTTAAACTAGTCAGATGTTTGTACTTTGCAACAAAACCTTATTTTATAATAGGATCTTTACGTAAAATTAATATAAAATTCATGTTTCTACATGATTTTTTAGAAATCTAAGGATTTTTACATAAAATTCACACATCTGCATAAAATAAAAATAAAAATAAAAACTAAAATGCAAAATACATTTTTCTTTTATTTTTTATTTTTTTTTCTTTTTTATTTTTCTTTTCTTTTTTTCTTTTTCTTTTTTCTCACGCTTACATGTCGCGGTCACGGTTGCATGCGTGTGGCGCTGCGCTGCGCGTGGGGTGCTCGGGTGGACGTTGCGCGCGTGGGCCAGCCGGGCGAGTTTCGGGCGGTCACGCGCAATGGGCGAACCAGTTTTCACGGGGTGCAAATTTTGGCCGGTTTTTTATGGGAAGTGGGAAGGTACGCACGGAGTTGTGGACAGGGATAGAACGGACGAACTAGCCGCTTTATATTAGTTAAGATTTATATATCTTGAAATATATGTAGATTTTTACTAGTATAAAATCAGACACCTTACAGTCAAGTGAGTGTAGCTAACAAAGACTACCCTAACTTATTGAAACAAATATGTTTATAGCTGTTCATCAACAGTAGCAGATGAATTAAATATGTGTTTATAATCACTTAAATTGTTATCATTTTCATTTGTGTCAATATATTCTTCTATAGGACCTTAGTTTTTTAAAATAATTTTTAGTAATATTCACTACAAATAAATATCGCAAACTTATTTGACTTTCTTGAAGTGCGTGTATTTACTCTTCAAAAATTTGTCAATGGATTTTTTTATCCTATCGACTCATTTAGTCATTTACTTGTTTTTTTCTTTTTTCCCCTTTCTTATTATTAGATACATGCTTTCTAGTTGATATGGGGTGCTAAAATTTGAGAAAAAAGAATAAATCAATGATTGAAATCTATAAAAACAAATTACATATAGATGGATAGTAATGATATCATGTTCATTTTCATATATTTAAAAAAAATTAATGGGTTAAAAAGGCTGCAAATTTGAAAGCACAAGGCTTTTATACCATCGGTGTAAGCTTCTCGTAGTCGCCGATCTACCGCTTTAGACCGTCGATAAACAAATTGACGGCCAGATGTGCGTGGAAGTCTTTTATATCTCCACGCTTCTCCGTGCTCCTGCTTCCCCCTCCGCCTCCGGCCACGGCGGCGCAGATCTCCGGTAAGCCTCCTCCGCTGCCCGCGTCCACGTGTCACAGCGTGTGGCTGCCTCTCGCGGCGGTTTGCGCAAATCAAAGCAAAAAAAGGATTAGTTTTCGTCCTGTTCCTTTTATCAATCGTTGCCACTCTGATGCGTATATTCAGTGAGCAGGTTCACTTCTCAGCACAAAAAATTGCAAATCTGCAAATATTATGGGACATTCAAGATCAGACAAAAAACATTATGTGATATTTCAGCGGGTGGCTCAATTTGACTGATATGAGATTGTTCCCGAGCACAACAGTGATCCTCCGTACAAAAAACAAGTTATAGGTATAATAACCATCTTAGAAACCTAAGCAGCCAGGGGGTGGGTACATGGAAAAAAGGTAGAAAGTTGATGAAGTAGATCAAATCTACATCTTAGCTTCCTTGGCATCCTGATATTCAGCATCAGGAGTCTGATCCCCACCACTGCTGCTGTCGCCACTGCCACTGCCACTGCCACTGCCGCCTTGCATGTGCTCTCCAATCTTTGAGACTGCTTTGTTTGCAGCTTCTAGCTTCTGCTTGATCTTGTCCAAATCATCCTCAGCCATTGCTGCTCTTAGATCAGATACGGCAGACTCGATCTCCTTGGTAACTTCGGTAGGAACCTTGTCCTTGTACTCGCTGACACTCTTCTCAATGCTGTAGATTGTGGTGTCGGCAGAATTCTTCAGATCAATCAATGATTTCTTTTCCTGATCCTTCTGAGCATGTAGCTCAGCCTCCCTCACCATCTTATCGATATCATCTTCAGACAAACCACCTGAAGATTTGATTGTGATTTCTTGCTCTCTGCCAGTGGACTTGTCCTTTGCTGACACCTTGACAATACCGTTGGCATCAATGTCGAATGTGACCTCAATCTGAGGCATACCTCTTGGAGCCGGTGGAAGGCCTTCAAGCTGGAATTCACCAAGAAGCTTGTTATCTGTGGCCATCTCTCTCTCACCCTGGAGCACCTTGATTCCAACCTGGGTCTGGTTGTCTGCAGCAGTGGAGAAGACCTGACTCTTCTTGGTTGGGATTGTAGTGTTCCGGTTAATTAGCCTTGTGAAGATGCCTCCAAGGGTCTCAATACCAAGGGAGAGGGGCGTGACATCCAGCAAAAGGAGCTCTTTCACATCACCCCTCAAGATGCCACCCTGAATGGCAGCTCCCATGGCAACAGCTTCATCAGGATTGACACCCTTGCTCGGAGCCTTGTTGAATATCTGAGAAACAACATCCTGGACCTTTGGCACCCTGGTCATACCACCAACCAGTAGAACCTCGTCGATCTCCTTAGCAGATATGCCTGCGTCCTTGAGGCAGTTCATACAGGGGATGCGAGTTCTCTCGATGAGATTGCTCACAAGAGACTCAAACTTTGATCTGGTCAAGGTAATGTTGAAGTGTTTTGCACCAGTGGCATCAGCAGTAATAAAGGGGAGGTTGATTTCAGTTTGCATGGTCGAGGAAAGCTCGACCTTTGCCTTCTCTGCAGCTTCCCTGAGCCTTTGCAGCGCCAACTTATCCTTGCTCAGATCAATATTGTCAGACTTCTTAAACTCACTCACGAGGTACTCAAGCAATGCACAATCGAAGTCCTCACCACCAAGGAAAGTATCCCCATTGGTTGCCTTGACCTGAAAAAAGTATCAAAAATTAACAGTCAGCACACATGTTCAATGGATACATTTAGAATATGCACATGCCATGAGAAAGAAAATACCTCAAAAACTCCATTAGAAATCTCAAGGATCGATACATCAAATGTGCCACCACCCAAGTCAAATACAGCAATCAGACCCTCCTTGTTGTTCATCCCATACGAAAGAGCTGCGGCAGTAGGCTCATTGATAATCCTCATCACCTCCAGTCCAGCAATCCTACCAGCATCCTTGGTAGCCTGGCGCTGGGCATCATTGAAATAAGCCGGGACAGTGATAACAGCCTTGGAGACAGTTTTGCCAAGGTAAGCCTCTGCAGTTTCCTTCATCTTCGTGAGAACAAATGCACCAATCTGGCTTGGGGAGTACTGCTGCCCACTCATCTCCACCCAGGCATCACCATTTGGTGCCCTGACAATCTTGTAAGGCACCATCTTCATCTCTTTCTGAGTCTGGGGATCATCAAAAGTTCTACCAATCAAGCGCTTTGACCCTCGGATTGTGTTCTGGGCATTGGTCACTGCCTGCCGACTGGCTGTGATGCCAATCAGGAGGTCACCGTTCTGGTTCTTGGAAACAATTGAGGGTGTCGTCCTTGCGCCTTCTGCATTCTCAATCACGCGCGGTGCCTGCATAAAATGATTCGTTATTTTTATACTAACAGCATCACAGCACAAAAAGATTCATCATTTTATATTAACAGCATCACTAATTCCCTACCAACTGAATGTATCAACATCCGAACTAAAAAGTTCACAGGAAATTTGCATACCCTATTATTCGCAGATGGATTCAACAACTATCATACGGTTCAAAGACATAAATCATAATTTTATCAATAACAAATGGATATGGCAACTGTCTTGCAAATAAGAGAATGACAGATATTGGATGGAACAGGAGAAAAGAACACACCTTTCCTTCCATAACGGAGACACATGAATTCGTCGTTCCCAAATCGATGCCGATGACATCCGACGCGACGGGCTTCGAGCTACACACAAATCATCTAACTAAGCATCCGACTCCAACAGGCAAGAAGAAAACTCGAGACAGGCACACAAGGGGCTATTGGTACGCATGCCAAACCAATCCCTAGTTACCTGAAAGCACGAGCAACTGCTCCAAGCCGGGAAAGCAGAGGAGATGCTGCGGGATGGGCCCTCGTAGCCTGATCACATCAAACATCGCCACACACAAATGCATCAGACCAACTCGAGCATCACGCACAGCCATCGGCACACAGATAGATCAGCACTTCCGCCAATAAACTGAAAAAAAATATGCAAGCAGGGGAGCGGCGGCAATGGCACCTGAGAGGCCGCGGAGGCGAGGGCGCGGCTGGACCTGGCCAGCCTCGACGCGACGAGAGAACCCATGGCCATGTCCGGCACTGAGGCTTGCGCGCGCTTGGCTCCCGGCGACGGGGAGTCGCGTGTAGGCGGAGGAGAAATGCGAGATCCGGAGAAACCCTAGCCGGCGGCGGCGCGCGCCCCTTCTTAAACCCCTCGCGGGGCTTCGGCTTTGGCTTGCAGGAGGGGAAAGAATCGTGTGGCCAGTGGGCCAGGGGCGTTTCCGTCAAACCGTTGGGCTCGAGGTGTCTGTCTGACAGTGGGCCCGGGGTCGATGGGCAGAAGCTTCTAGATCACATCCCTTGACTCGAGCGGGGAGATATATATTTGTTTTAATCTTTATGGTTTTTTATAAAAAAATCAATTGTTTACGGCTTATTCAAAAAAATCAGAAATAAGTACCCATCAGTCAATCATCGGTCGAATCAGTGACTATCATATCAGTATGATTTGGTCAATGATGAGCTGAACCATGTTGACGTGTCCTAGTTTGATCGACTATCAGTTGAATCAGTGCTCATGTGGCAAGATTCGGTCGACTGACTGGTACTTATTTTTTTATTTTTTATTCGATTATACACAATTGATTTTTTTAAAAAAAAATATTATTAAAAAAAATCCAATAATACAGCAAGAGGCAAAGTCAAATACTCCTCAAATTTATTTTCTTGCACAGCAATTCTGTTCTTGTTCTTGTTGAACAGTCCAAACGGCTAAAAAATCCTATCGTTCATCTATAAATCTTGATCTTGATACAGGTATGTTTAGTTCAATTGTAGATTCTAAAAACCGATTGTGAGAAAGCTCGTTGCGAGCGATAAAAATCCTATAAAATTAAATGGTACAATTAGTTGTGGTGTGCCGTAAAACTGTTATATCTATCTACCCTTATACTCTACTATATAATTGACGAATTGTTTACTCATCTATCACCTACCATCAAGCAAATTTTTTAACTATATATTAATTAATCTAGATTGTAGTCGTTAGATCACTCCCTATGCATCACCCTTTTCCGCATGTATTTTATACGATAGTTATTAATATATGAAAACCATTAATATATTAAAGTTGATTTATTTTATATGAAAATTATTAATATATGAGAACCATCAATATATAGAAGATGATCTATTTTATATAAAAACATTAATATATGGAATAATGATCGTATATATGGAAATCTACGGAAATCTGATTAGTTTATATAGAAATAATAAATAAATGAAAATGTATTCATGGCACAATATTATTTTAGAAGTCTCAGAATCCCCTTCATACCCACTTCTATCCTTCTCCGACACCTTCCTATAAAATCCGGAGTCCATGGCTGAATTTCACCATCAATTCTAACCCTAACCTTACGAACCTGAGCTCACACTTTGCGTTTTTTCTTCGTCGCCCGCCCGCCCTTGTGACAAGCAGTAGCATCCGTCCTCGCTGTCATCGAGTCCTCCGTTTCAATCAGATCCCCGCCTCACGTAAGAGCCGGCTTGGGCCGGGGCGAGAGGTAACCGTCGTCGTCGAAGAACGAGCAGAGGGCACAGAACAAATCTCGGACGTTCATCCTCGAACGGACGGCACAGAAGCCGAGCTCGAATAATTATCCGTGATCTGTCCCGCTTCGTGCCAATCTAGGCCGTCCATCACAGGAACGGTTGGCCCAGCCGTCCGATTCCCACAGCGACGCAGCGCGAGGCCGAGCTTGATCCACCTACCATTTCGGCCCAAATGTTAACTTGGATCACTTAAACAGTTCAGAAAAAAAAAATAATGCATCCGAGGTATCATATCATCAGCACAAGCTGAAAACTGTGCAACGAGTTTTGGGTGACAAATAGTTCAGAAATCTCATATCATCGTGCCACGATTTCTTCAGATTCTCATCGTCGGCTATCTTTTAAAACCGTAAGCTCCCCCAAACAGGTCCGTAGGGTAGCCGGCGAGGCTTCCCATCTAGCAGCCCAGCCTTATCGTAGGACTCGATGCTGTCAGCAATCGTCTCCTCCAGCTTCCTTGGGCTCCAGCCAACATTTTTCAGTTTCTCAGATGTCACTCCGGCAACTTTGTAGTCCACATCATCTATCCTGCAAGAACAACAAAAAAAACCAAGGAGATATATAGCTGCTCAAGATCGAGCTACCTCAGCTCGGACTGGTTGTGTGATGTATCATGTATATGCTAATTGCACCTACTTGTCTGCATAGCTGTAGTTCGGGTACATGCTCTTCATCAAATCGAGCACGTCCTTGAGGTCAATTTGGTCGGTGGAGCAGATGTATCTCTCAGATGTCACTGCTTGCTGCTTGTCGTACACCAGAACTGCAGCGTCGGCGACGTCACGGACATCTACGATGGGCCAGAATTTGTTCATCATTATGTCAGGGCCTCCTGCGTTGTTAAGGTTGCAGCCAAGCTAATGGGATCAGCGGAGAAATGTACTTTCATGCGTGTATTGATTGGAGAGGGCCGGGTGATGAACCTTTGATCATATAGAGGAGAACTTTGCTGGTAGTGTTGAGATTCACAGTCTGCAGCAGTGGCCCAACCACAAGGCAAGGGAGAAGTGTAACCACATGCAGCCGCCCGTTTTTCTCTGCATATTTCAGGCTTATCTCCTCAGCTTCAGTCTTGGCAAGAGAGTACCAGTTCTGACAACCCACATCAAGATGAGGTGTTTTATAAGTTAATTACCCTGAGAACTAGATGACGATGATGATGGTAATTAATGAAGAAGAAGACAGTACTTGCATGCATTGCATGCAGGAATAAAAGATTGGCATTTGGCAATCAGTTTCTGGAATTTTTAAATAGTGTTTTTTTGAAAAAAAAATCAAATTTGTACGGCGGTTTGAAAAAATTACAAAAATAATATCTGGTCGGCCAACCATCGGCCGATTGGTGCCACGTGGCAGCCAATCGGCATTGTGCTCGCCCCCGCCGCACCGCGCGCCCGCGTCGTGCCTGTGCCGCGCTCACCTGCGTCGCGCCTACACCTGCCCACGCCGCGCCGGCGCGCCCCCGCGGCCCGAGCCGCGCTGCGCCCCCTCGTCTTCCATACCCACCGCCCCCCGCGCCCTGACCCTCACCTCCCACCCCCATGCCCTGCCCCCCTCCCTTGCCTCCCACGCCCGTCGTCCCCCGCGCTGTTGCCTATCGCCTCGGCTCCCACGCCCCCATGCCATGTGGACGTGCGGTGGGTGAGGGGGGCTGGCGGGCGCAGAAGGTGAGGGGGCGCGCTGGCACGGCATGGGCGCACAGTCGGACGACAGTCGGCTAACCATCGGTTGATTGGCGTTGACGTGACGTTAGTCGACCGACCAAGTACCGACTGGCTGCTACGTGGCACCAGTTAGCCGACCGGATGCTAATTTTGTATTTTTTTCAAACCGCCGTACATATTTGATTTTTTTTTAAAAAAATACTAATTTAAAAAAATTCCAGTTTCTGACCTTGATTGTGTTCCCTGCAGAACTCCTTGTCTGACCAGCCCGTCTCATCTATAAGCATGTCTTGAGGCCAGTTCGGGTTAAAGCACACTGCAGCAATGGACGAGACCACGACGAGTTTCTCGACACTCGCAGCTGATGAGCAAGCCTCGAGAACATTTCTGGTGCCCTCGATAGTAGGAGCCATGGTATCTCTCTGAATAATAATCGTGGTTAGATTTAGCATATATAGGATCAGCTAGAAGCTAGCATGCATGCAGAACTGCAGAAGCGAAATCACTACTGCACGGAGATTTTCGATGCATGCATGGATGGTTAGACGGTGTGTGTGCGTGCAGTATACTTGCCTCTGGATCATCCATCTTGTCGTCTGGCACCGGAGACGCCGAATGGAAGACGCCCTCGCACCCGACGAACGCCGCACGTCGGCCTTGAACAGCCTCAGGTTCTCCGGGGCCCTGTCCAGCCGCTTCAGAAACGCGTTCTTGGGATCATCTGGGAACGAGAAGATCGAGTAAGAAAAGCACATTTGATCAGACCGGCCCGGCGAGCAAGATGCAGCTAGCTAGCTGCTAGCACGAGATCGATGATAAGAGAGGCAAGCAGGCCGGAGAGGTAGCTAGCTAGTAGCTATATATATATATACTTGGGTCGCGGACGGTGCCGTGGACGGCGTAGCCGCGGGAAAGGAGGAGCTTGACGAGCCACGAGCCGATGAACCCGCCGGCGCCGGTCACGCACACGCACCGCGGCGGAGGCGTCGTCGTCATCTCCGGCCGGCTGCCACCGCTGCTAGACTGCTAGGTGCTAGCTCTGTCCTGTCCTGTCCTGTCCTGTCCACTCGACGTCGTCTGCAGTACGTCCACTCGCCAATCGTAAAATCCATATGCCACAGTTTAATTTGTTGTTCGTCACAACATCACGACCTCACATAATTCGTCGAGTATCAAAAATTTTACCGAACTCAATATATATCAGACACTCAAGATAAAGTTTTTACCAATGCAAATAGCAATCAGCAAGATTTGTAGGGTGCAACATCACTAGCACTAAGTTTCGAAAAAAAATGTATACTAGTTTGAAAAAAACAAGGTGTGTTTTTTACCGAGTCATAAATTCTAAAAAAATATTTTGAGCCGTAAGTTACTAGAAAGTTATTTGGTTGAAACAGTCGTGAGTATGTGATGAAATGATTACACGAAGCATAATTAACAACGTGCACTACCGGAAAACGAAAATTCGTCGAGTGTCACATTGTTTGCCGAGTGTATTATTTCGGGCACTCGGCAAACATGTGTTTGCCGAGTGTTTTTCAAAAAGCACTCGGCAAACTAAAAACACTCGGTAAATCAATTGTTTGCCGAGTGTTTTTTGAAGATACACTCGGCAAACAATGATTTTAACGGGCACGTCACGACGCCGTGCTTCTGTGGTAAAATTTTTTTTGAGGGTTTGCCGAGTGTTTTTTGAAAAAACACTCGGCAAAGACACATGGTTTGCCGAGTGTTTTTCAAAAAAAACTCGGCAAACAATTTTTTTATTATTTTACGTGAAACCATGTTTCAACTCTATGTGGTATTTGCAATTTCTTTTTAACTTAATTTTTTTTCTGAACTCACAATACAACATATATGATCTCTTGTAAATATTTCATATTTTTTTAAGTCATTTAGATATTTTTTATTCATTAATTATGTTTCTAGGATTTAAATTGAAATAGGTGAAATTTGAACTACAAGTGCCTAAAATAATAAACCAAAAATTATGAAAAAATCATATTCATGTTTTAAAGTATATTTATGGTACTTATAAACTTAATTAAAATAAATTTTGAACAATTTAGGGTGTGACGCTCGTTCAACAACGTGAAGCTTAATAGTTTTTTAATTATAAAAAAATCAACTAAAGTCTAAAAAACATGAGACTTGTCATGGTGATACATAGATACTGTGATAAAAATTTAAAAATATTTCGATAAAATTATCACGTAGAGTGTTTAGAAATCGTAGATTAAGTATTTTTAATATGATACATAGATGCTGTAATTTGTTATTTTTAAATTATTAAGTATTTTTCTAGGATTTAAATAAAATAGATTAAATTTGAACTGCATTTGCATGAAATAATAAACAAACTATTATTTAAAAAATCATATTTATGATGTTAAGAATTTTTAGTCCTTATAAACTATAGTTATACCATTTTCATCAACGAAAAGATTGTAAAACAAATTATATAATTTTTTTAAAAAAAAAACTCTTTGCCGAGTGCCAAATTTGAGGCACTCGGCAAATATGCTGGGTTTACCGAGTGCAACACTCGGCTAACCAAATTTTTTTTCCCGCACAACTTTTCCGCAAAATTTAAAAGTTTGCCGCATTTTTTTTCAAATTTTTCATACCTACTCTTTAAAATATCACCTTCCCTCACTTCTTCCCTTCTTCCCTCTCCTTCCCTCCCACCAGCTCATTCCCGCCGCCCCCTCCCGTCACCGCCGCCCCAGACGCCGCCCCGGCCACCACCGCGTCGCCGCCCCAGCTCCGCCGCATCGCCACCCCGACCGCCGCCCTGGCTTCGCCCCGTGGCCGCCTCGGTTCCGCCGCGGCCGCCACCCAGGCTCCGCCTCCTTGTCGCCGCCTCGACCGCCGCCGCGGCAGCCGCCGCGGCCGCCGCCCCAGATCCGCCGCGTCGCCACCCCGGCCACCGCCCCGTGGCCACCTCGGCTCCACCGCGGCCGCCGCCCAGGCTCCGCCTCCTCGTCGCCGCCCCCTCTCGGCATCCGCCTCGTCACCGCCGCGCCGTCGCCCACGCCCACGCCACGGCCCCGCCTGTGCCGCGTGGCCACGCCACGCCCGCGCCCGCACCGTCGCCCGCGCCGTGGCCACGCCCGCGCCCGTGGCGCACGCAACTTTTTTTTATTTTACACTAAATTCTTTGCCGAGTGCTTTCTTTTGGCACTCGGCAAACCAACCGTTAAAATTTTACCATTCCGTTTGCCCCTCTTTTTCGTCGAGTGCCAACTTTTACACTCAGCAATACATGTTCGCCGAGTGCCCGAGAAATTTTTTGCCGTGCGTCGTTCGCCGAGTGCAACACTCGGCGAAGCCTTTGCCGAGTGTAAACAAGGCTTCGCCGAGTGCTTTTGGCACTCAGCGAACAAAAATTCTCCCGTAGTGGTGAAACGATGGTTTCATATCTCAATTATCGACAAATATAATAAGATCATGTGTAGCGCCATGAATGAAATTAAACATCTTGTTTTTCCAGCCAAGAAACACAAATTGTCACCATTAGTAGGCACTAGTGACTAGTGAGCAATGCCGTAGTGCACAACGGCAAGAACAAGACGAGAAGTATCACTTCAGCGAGACACATGTTTTTTTTCAAAATCAAAGCTTTAATAATTGGAGATTATGGTGCCCCAAAGATCTATGAAGAATTGATTGTATTTTATTCAATGATTCAGATTTGATTAAGGTAATCTATTACCTTCTAGGAGGTAATAGGTCACATCTTCTTCAATTTAAAATTATGTCCACATCAGGCAGTTGATATGTTTCCGTCGTTTATACTGTGTAATATCACTAGCTTTCCATTTTTTATTTAGTAATTAGAGGATACCATGCGATATCACGCCCTTTATTTTCTCTTCCACATAATGAGAGGATAGCATTCTTTTTTTGCATGCATGCGGTGCACAAAATATGAAGGCTTTTAAATTATTATTTTTTTGCAAATTTCTCTCCGTGTGCTTCTCATATTTTATGTGATGTGCAATTTTTATTTTTTTCAACATGAATGGATCAGAACAAATATGTAATAATACATTATTTTATTAAAAAGAATTGTATTTTATTAAGTTTCATCTTATAATAATACATTATTTTTAGGTATTTGAAATATTATTTATTACAATTATATCATTATAGTAACATTTTATTTTTTTTGTTTGAATATGTGATTTGTCTATATGAAATTCATGAAATTACAAAGTTTTTCTTATAATTTGCATATGTGTTTTATAAGTTTCCAAAATCATTTAATCAGTGGACTCACATAGCACCCAGATTGTATTTTGGGCAACAAATTTGTTGCCAACCGGTGACCCATATCTGTTTAATGGTAACTAATACGTACATTACATGGCGAGAGCAAGGTAATGACAGGCTATAGTCGTTAAAAACAATAAAAAAAATAGATTTATTTTTGTTAATTCAATAAAATCAAGGGTTGAAATTTATTTTTGCTTGTACGATTCAACAATTGTAGCAAATAATTTTGATATGCAATATTGCTTTTTCATTTGCTATGCAATAACAGTGGTAGAGCTAGAGAAAAACCGAGAGTGTGCATCACTTCACAGAGTACACCGTATTTGACTAATGGATGCACAAATATAATGATAAAAAATTACTAATAATAACTGGAAAAATAGGGTTCTTCCCGGAACCCCTTCCAACAAGTTGGCCGTACCCTCGAGAGCCACGATTGTATGGGACGTGGGGCAGCCATGTAAACGGAATGGATGGTAAAAATATATATTCAACTTCAGACGATCGATCATTGAATCATTAATGGTACAAGTGTGTTGAACTATAACTTGCACTAGCTATCCGTGTTTGTCGGTTTGTGTCGCGTACGTCGTCGGTAGCTGCATTGTTTGACTGGTTTAAGTGATAGAAATGAGAATGAATGAAGCTACATATACATATATACATATATATCATATATATGGTTTTAATTTGTGGACCAGAACGAGGCATGGGCGCCTTAATTGGATATGGAAGAAGTAGTTATTAGATAGGATGCGGAGTTGCCGACCACTGTACCGTACCACAGTATGGATGCGATGCAACCATGCAAATGGTCGCCAAGCTCTAGCTAGCTAGCTAGCTAGACAACTGAATGGATACGCCATTCCTGAGATGCTAACTTAGCTTGTTGTGATCTATCTCGCTCGATCGCCGAGACGATAGCGCCGTCGAAGATCGAGGCTGCGCGCGGCGGTGCAGCTAGTGTGCGTGGTCGCCGGCCGGCCGGAACGTAACGACGAGAGCTAGCTAGTAGCTAGCCATGCATGCCGTCGCGCCCCGGCCATGCATCCATGCATGCACGACGACCGCGACGGACGGGGGCGCCAGCTCGATCGTCTCACATCCTTTTGATCACAGAGTGATCGATCGAGAGCTAGCTCCTCTCTTCTGCCATCAACTGACTCCTCAAACATGCATGTCTTCATCGTCCATCTCGATTACGCGACGATTAGGGTTAATACCATATTACCATTGATAAATAACAGAAGGTATATGTACGTAGCTGACCGGCCGGCGACGAGCCGTCGGCGCACACGCTGACCGATCGATCGATCGATCCATAATTAATTGGATATGATATACACACATGTGTCTGCTAAGAGAGACGACATATACAGTTAATTAATATATATATATCAGGAATATAATGGCATATCCATTTCAGTTCTCTCTAGCTAGCTAGAGCTAGACGACCATTTGCATTGCATTCATACTATGATACAGTGATCTAGCTAGCTGCATACTGGACTACTGGAGTACTTCCATATTGACCATATATATATACAATTAATTAAGGCGCCCATGCCCTCGTTCTTGGTCCACAAATTAAAACCAAGAAACTTGCTCACTTCAATTAGACCAATCAAATTAAATAATTAATGCAGCAACGTTTAATTTTGTATTAAAGCCACAGAGCTTGATTGCTAGCTAGGCTGCGTGAATGCAGTGTACGTGAGACAAACTTACAGATATATAGCCTAAATTAATATTAATGTCAAATCTAACTTTAAAAAAATTAAAGCCACGGAAGAATTCCATTTTATTTTACCATAAACACCCTAAATGTATCGAGTTTATATATCGAAATTGAAGACCTAAAGATTCATACGTACGTGTATGCATGCATGTACATGGTGGTGTCAGGCAACGACGTGATGATTCGATGAAAATGAGTCTGATCATAGTCGTTAGTTCTTAATAATCCAACATTTTTTGCAATGCTGTAAATTTGATCAATCATTTTATAAAATGTTCATCGTGAATATAATATACTGATCATGTACAAAGTATCATGCAAATCACATACATATCTCTACTATTATAAAGCGACTAGTTTTTCGTTCCTCCGTCCGCAAGCCTCCTACTGCCTTCCAACTTCCCACAAAAAACCAATTAAACTTATACCCTATAAAAACCGGTGCCCCAACCGCCCGGCTCGGAGCGCGCCTGCAACCGTCCTGCAAGTGCGCCGCTGTTCCACCCTCCCTGCAACGCGCGCGCATGCATGTGTGCGCAACAACTTGCGCTTGGCTGCGTGAGAAAAAAAAGAAAAGAGGAAAAAGAAAAAAAGAAAAAAAAGGAAAAAATAAAAAAATAAAAAACAAGAAAAAGAAAACTGTATTTATATTTCAGTATTTTAATTTATGTATTTTGCGCGGAAGTAAAAACCCTTAGATTTCTGAAAAAATCATGTATAAATATGAATTTTGCGCAAAAACCCTATTATAAAATAAGATTCTGTTGCAAAGCACAGGCCTCTGACTAGTATACTTTTACGTCAAATAATTGTTTGGGACATCAGAAATTCACAATAAATTCGGATTTGTATTGACAATTGACCTCCAGTATAAATCAAAAGGGGAAACAAAGAAAGAAATGGATGCATCATATACACAGGAATACATGAATAGAATGAAGAAGGTCAAATATAATGTTATCCGCGCCGCGTAGGGGGTCACGCACCAACTATCGCGCCAACTATCGCCTTTATTTAATGCGCGTGGCGGCTAGGGTCATGAGAGGCGAGCCAGCGGGCTGCAGGCGGTGGCGCCATGTGGTGGGGGGCGAGGCGGCGAGGGCGCGTGGGGGCTAGGGGTGCGAGACGCGGTAGCGGAGATGGGGGCGGCCAAACCAAGTTGATGTGGTCTGATTCGGTTAATTATAGGTTAAACCAAGCTGACGTCAGGCTAGTTCGGCCAATAATCCGTCGATAGGTACCTAATTTTATAATTTTTTGAATCGATAATCAGAGTTGATTTTTAAAAAATCTTTTGACAACACTATTGTCATCTCGGGATAATTTGGACACCTTCAATTTCGGAAGCTCTTTTTATAAGTGTATTCATGTTTTAATGGGAATTAATGTTAATCTATCAATACATTCTATCTTTTGCTAGATTAGGATAAGCTCACATGTTCCAAATCGCACCTAGCTAGAATTAAAAGCAATAAACAAAATGTCTTGTGAAGCGCTATTGGCTTGCAAGATGAGCTAGTGTTTCCAAGGCGGCAAAAAAAATTAATCGGTTTTGCCGAGTACCCAACGTTATAGTCGGCAAAATTATAGATCGAAAAATATAATCAAAAATATATTTGAACAATAAATCATATTATAGATCGATGCTTATCTCTATTAGGACGAGTAAGGAAAGGAGGAAAAGAATAATAAATCTCATAAAAAGGAAAAGAGATCGAAACACATCAGAGCCATCCAAAGTAGCAAGAAACCCAACCGAAGCCAGCGGGATGCCTGGCCCCACCATAGCCCGTGGTGGGACCATACTGTCATAGACTCAGCCCGCGCTATTAAACCGGCCCGAGCCCGTGGCCGAGCCAGATCACACTTCGCGCAATCGCACCGGTCCGAATCCCCAAACCCCCTCACGGTCGGTCGCTGCCGCCGGAGTGGCTGCTCCGCCGCCGCCCTCCCTCCGCGCCGACGAGCCGCCGCGCTGATGGCCGTGGAGGGACGCCGCAGGGTGCCGCTGTCTCGGGACGCCGCCGTGGGGCGCGCGCCGCGGCACCGGGGACGGGAGGGGGAGAGGGAGAGGGTTCAGGCGGGGGACGCGCTGCCGTTGCCGATCCGGCACACGAACCTCATCTTCTCGGCGCTCTTCGCGGCGTCGCTGGCGTACCTGATGCGGCGGTGGCGGGAGAAGATCCGCTCGTCCACGCCCCTCCACGTGGTGGGCCTCGCCGAGATCTTCGCCATCTGCGGGCTCGTCGCGTCGCTCATCTACCTCCTCAGCTTCTTCGGCATCGCCTTCGTGCAGTCCATCGTATCCAACAGCGACGACGAGGAGGATTTCCTGATTGATTCCCGCGGAGGAGGCGCCCAGGCTCCCCCGCCGCCGGCGCCATGCTCTCTGCTGGAGAGCGCCGGCGCCGCGCCGGAGAAAATGCCGGATGAGGACGAGGAGATCGTGGCCGCGGTGGTTGCCGGGAAGATTCCGTCGTACGCGCTGGAGACCAGGCTAGGCGATTGCCTCCGGGCCGCCGGGATCCGGCGCGAGGCGCTGCGCCGGACCACGGGGAGGGAGATCAAGGGGCTCCCGCTGGACGGGTTCGACTACGCATCTATCCTCGGGCAGTGCTGCGAGCTGCCGGTGGGGTACGTGCAGCTGCCGGTGGGCGTCGCCGGGCCGCTCGTGCTCGACGGGGAACGGTTCTACGTGCCGATGGCCACCACCGAGGGCTGCCTCGTTGCCAGCACTAACCGCGGATGCAAGGCCATTGCTGAGTCCGGCGGCGCCACCAGCGTGGTGCTCCAGGACGGCATGACGCGCGCCCCCGTCGCCCGGTTCCCATCCGCCCGCCGCGCCGCCGAGCTCAAGGGCTTCTTGGAGGACCCGGCCAACTTCGACACCCTAGCCATGGTCTTCAATAGGTAAAAGACGAATTCCACCACGATGCCTCCACCCCATTGTCCCTTTCAACCATGCTCCACGCGCTTGTCAAATTGACATTAATCCAGTGTGTCTCTTGTGTTGGATGACACGTCTGTGCCATCAGTCCCCATCAAAACATCAATTTCAATTCTTTTCAACCTATTAATTTGAGAACCCTATTAATTTCTCTTACTATTGCACGATTTTTAAGGGTTTAGGGTGGTCTGATGATATAGCTGTTTTGGGGAATATGTGTGCAGATCGAGCAGATTTGCAAGGCTGCAGCAGGTGAAGTGCGCAATGGCCGGGAGGAACCTATACATGAGGTTCACCTGCAGCACAGGGGATGCCATGGGGATGAACATGGTCTCCAAGGGCGTCCAGAACGTTCTGGACTACCTACAGGAGGACTTCCCTGATATGGATGTCGTCAGCATATCAGGTTTTTGCCACATCACAGAAATACTCTCGCCGATTTCTTATATAGGTCGTGTTGGAGCTGTACACAAGAATTAAGAAATGAACTCAACTGACTTTGTTGTCACACTTATATTTTGCTTTGGAAAAATGAATTGATGAGAGTGGTTGCATTTATTTGATAAGGGCAAACATGAAAAACGACTTATATTTGTCTCAACATGTAAACATGAAAAAAGTGTGATTGATGTATGTCGGCGTGCCTTCTTTCAACGTTGCATACTCGCATAACATTGTAGACTTTAGATAGTGTTCAAACAACATTGGTAAGTTGCATATGGGCATTGTATAGACGTAAATTACTGAAAGCTTCTCTAAGGTTCAATCAACATAACATGTAAGCAAACATTTCAGCCATGGAGTAATGAATTAATTGGGCGGGATACATGGCAAAGTCTCAAATTTAGACACTCCTGCTCGTTATGCAGAGCAAAAGTGAGAGGTCAACTGCAAAAATGTTTTATCAAACTGAAAAAATTTTCTTTTATGTATGCACTTGATTTAAACTGATGTTGACTCCAAAGGTTCTTATTTGTAGTGGGGTTTACCTTTTTGACCTATTCTTCCACCTGTATTTACTTTTTGACTTAACACAAGCAAATCTGTGTCATTATTTTTGAACTTCAGACATGGCTGCAATCTGTAAAATTATACTGTTGTTAGTGAGGGAATCATTAGAGGTACTATGTCAGAAAATCCTATGACTAGTGTTTCTATGATTCTTAGAACCTATCTAGTCATTAAGACGTCATAAAGCGGTATTGTTAGATACCACCCTCCCTTTTCTTTTCTTGGCAGGTCGACTTTACACTTTACAGTTATCGTGTCTGCCTTGTCTGGGATTTCTTGTAGGATTTTTTATGTGGAAAACTACTTGAGTTAGCATGTTAGCAACTTAAGTGTGATATATTGGTGATTACAAGTAGATATGCCCTCTAGCTTTAGCTATAAAGCTGTATCTTGTATACATTAAATACCATGGTAAGTTCATAAAAAATATATTGCCACACCTTTCATGCTTTATAATTTCCTAACTTATAATCCTTCAAACAGGTAACTATTGTTCTGACAAGAAGTCAGCTGCTGTAAATTGGATAGAGGGGCGTGGAAAGTCTGTGGTTTGTGAGGCAGTAATCAAAGAGGAAGTTGTGAAAAAGGTTCTCAAGACTAATGTTAAGGCACTCGTAGAATTGAATGTCATCAAGAACCTTGCTGGCTCAGCAATTGCTGGATCTCTGGGTGGTTTCAATGCCCATGCAAGCAACATTGTAACAGCCATCTTTATTGCCACTGGTCAGGATCCTGCACAAAACGTAGAAAGCTCTCAGTGCATCACAATGTTGGAAGCTACAAATGATGGCAAAGATCTTCACATCTCTGTTACTATGCCGTCTATTGAGGTATGAAACAATAGTCCTTTGGACTCACTCTCTTCATATTTTCTTAGCTTGTAGCATTTGGAGTTTGTATTGAATGCTGAGTGTTCTTTACCCAGTTTGTCTCACACTACTGAAAGGCAGTGCCTGTGTGCTAGGCTTCACCATCCTGCCTCATCTGACTAATAAGTGATTAGGTGGTAGACGATACCTGTCACCCAACTAGGGATTACCGCCTTTGGTAACATGCCTTGTGGTCCCTGATTAGTTGACATGCATCATCTGTCTTCTGTGGAGAGCTATTAACTGTTCAAAACAATTTGGTGTCCTTTATAATATAGGCTATTATTTTGTATATTTTGGCCAGCAAATCCCTTTTTGAGTATTAGGTTTGATTACATCAAGGAGCAAGTATTCTCACGAAAATAAACTTGCTTACAAATCAAGTCTGAATTTATATAGAAAAACTACTAGGTAGAGATAGAAAGTAGTATGTCAAAACCAAATCATTTAGCTTTACATGTGCTGTCGAATAAACTGTTTGTCTTTAGTAATGCCAATTTGTTCATTCATTGTTCTTGGACAGTTGGTGTTCATAACTTCATCAGATTTTTTATAAGGATTCCTTTCATCCGCTATCCACTTGGCCTTGTTTTCATAATCAGCAAGCGCTGGCTAGATCCACTCTCTTCTGTTTTATTAATGGCTTAATCTTGTAATGCAGTTTTTGCTGTTGTCTAGAAAGGCATCTAGTGCCTATACTGAACACTTGGTTAACATTCAGACAATGCCATCTATCTCATGTACACCAATTATATATAAATTGATGAGGTGTTGTATGATAACCGAAATGCAGGTTGGTACGGTTGGTGGAGGCACACAGCTGGCCTCTCAGTCTGCTTGCTTGGACCTACTTGGCGTGAAAGGCGCAAACAGAGAATCCCCAGGATCAAATGCAAGGCTCCTGGCCGCGGTGGTGGCTGGTGCGGTCCTTGCTGGGGAGCTGTCCCTCATCTCTGCCCAAGCTGCAGGCCATTTGGTCCAGAGCCACATGAAATACAACAGGTCCAGCAAAGATATGTCCAAGGTCGCCTCTTGAGCGCGCCATTTGGACCCTTTCAGAGGAAATGGTCAAAACCCTGTAATGTTAACTACTGTCTAATTGTCTCGTACCCGTTGGAGAGTGAAGGTGGACACCGAAGGGCTTCACATGCCGATTCCTTGTGCCATGCTCAGGAGGTAAAAAGAAAAAAGAAAAGAAACGAAGAACACATTTACCAGGCTGAAGAAGCAGTAAGTACAACTACCTTACAGTGTGGGTCCTGGAGTATGGCCTATTCGTTTATTGCTGTTCATTGCTCTTCTACAAAGTTGCTGACTTTGCCCGTCTCATGGACAATGCGCATTCTTGCCCTGGGTTTTGTCCAATTAAAGCTTGCATTACAGTTCACATCCATCTACCGGATGCGTTCTGGATCTTTCTGTCAGTTACTGCCACAGGATGCTTGTAGCCCTGCACTAAAGTTTGAGCTTTATAAACTAGATAATTCGTTTCGTCTAATCCTTTAGTCGTGCCCTGGTGAAGTCGGTGATGTTCTTGTAAAAAGATGATGTGGTTCAGGGCGTTTTTTTTTAATTTATAATTCGTTGTTGTTTGGTGCAACTCTATGGGCAGAGTTTTATGCTCTTTTCGTTAATAAAGCTATTCTTTTGATAAATTACACTTTCGGGAGCTAATAAGTTTTCTCTGAATTTTAAGCTACATGTTGTCACACTACTATCAAATAGTTCGTGTGATGGTATGTATAATGTTAAAAGATGGCAATGGGTACCCGAAACTCGATGGGTTTTTATTAAATTAGGATGGATATACAGGCAAAATTGTTTATCCATGGGTTTATTAATAAAAAAATAGTACCCAACAGGTACGTGAGTATGAGTATAAACCCGTTACTCGATGGATACATATTACCCAATAAGTTATATTTTGAAGAGTTTAAATCATTGTTGCTATTATTATGGGTTAAATCATGGATGTATTATGTTCGAGAGTTTATTTATATATATGTAATTTTGATCTTATGATTGAATGAGTGATCAATCTATTTAGATGAAACATTGTTTTTGTGGGGATAAATATACCGCGTGGGTATGAGTTTGTAGGAGAAATGGTACCCGCATATATATGAGTCATTCGACGGGGAAATTTTTTTCTAACGGATATATATTTGAGATAGTCAAACCCGATGGGTATAAACCCATTAACATATTTATATAGTGTTTATAATTTATCTATACATTTCTTTAGTTAGTGAATTTTAATAACAAAAAAACTAGATTATTTAATAGAGCGTTCTAAAAAAACAGTTGCGGCCGGTAATCTAACGTGGCAATTTGTTAGTCAACAGTGTCAGTAGCCAGCATGTTAGAAAAAAAAAATCTAGTGTCAGCCTGGAGAAGTGATGCTGGGCCATTTGGATCCGGCACATCACATGGCTGCCAGATTAAATTAGCTAGCTCGCAACTGTCCACCAAACGATTTTTTTAAAAAAATCATTTTTATTTGAAATCATATTTTTGGGTTTGATTTTTGAAAAAAACATAAATTCTTAAGTAATTTTTAAATGCCAACAGGTAAGAGCATCTTCGAGAGATTACCTATATAGCTACTTAAATTTGAATTTAGGTATTTTATTGAAAAATAAAGCTCCAAAAGTCTCCTTAAATGAGTATTTTTCCTAATCCATTCCCTAAATCACCATTTATATCTCTCAAATATAGAATTAGTTTGACAAGTCCTTATTTTTGCTTGCACATATTTTTTTTCTTGCATGCACATTGTTTTCTTCCCTATATATTGTTGTAGGTTGGACGATATACATATTTGAATGTATCAAAGTTTTATACAAAATTATTACATATTATAGATCATATTTTTAGGTTTTAAAAAATAAGGATCGAGATTATAGGGCAACTGTTGTAGATTAAATAATTTTTAGGAAGAGATAGAGTTTAGGATGATCTTACATGTGATTTAGGGAATAAAATTTTGGGAGTCTTCTAGAAATGCTCTAAGTATAACAATCGTATAAAAACATCCTATCGATTCAAACATTAGTTGATGGATAAGACCACACCGACTAATGATTTGTCGCATCAGATGTTTAAGTGTTAATTAAAACAATCAAACATAAGTTAATTATAAAATTAAGTACATAAACGAGTACTAATTGACGAGTCAAATCTATTAATCCTACTTAATTCTTGATTTTACAATACAGTGCTACGCAAAAAATATGTTAATGATGGATTAATCAACCTCATTTATGAACTTAATTTTATAATTTATCTATATTTAATAGATCTAATTAGCATCCAAACATAAACTTTTGGACAAAAGTAACCAAACAACACCCCCTTATATTTCACTTTCAGAACCAGTTTACTTCTTAAGCATAGCAGCAGTAGAGAGTGTGTGGCTTTAAGTGATGAGCTGAGCATTTAATTTGTAGGCTATTAATTGTCAGTGACACATGCATGCATGTTGTTGTGTTGACTATCTCAAGCTTCGGCCTCTGCTTCGGCTGAGGTTCTCGACCAAGGCCTCGCCGATCCCTTCGCCGATGCCCTCGATGAGGCCGCCGATCACCCCGAACAGCGCGTTGATGGTCACCTTGGCGGCGGCGACGAGCGAGTTGCTCTTCTCCGGCGGCACGACGCCGTGGGCGTACAGCCCGTTCACCACGTCCTTGGCGCACCTGGCGTGCAGGTAGTACCCGCAGGGCAAGCACTGGTACACGCGCACCGACCGCCGCCGCCGCGGCCGCCGGCATATCTGGCACACGAAGCTCGTCTCCACGCTGTCGCCGCCGCCGCCGCCCTCCGTCGTCGTCGCCGCCTCCGCCAGCATCAGCGGGTGCTCGTGCGCCGCCGGCAGCTCCATCCTCCGCCCCATCGCCGCGCAGCACGGGTGCATGTCGAAGCTGCACGACGCGCACCGGTACGAGAACCCCTTCACCGACTTGCCGCAGATGTCACACTTGCACCGTAGGAACCCACCTACCAAAAACCACACCTTCCACCAATCATCAGTAAGGCACGCAGGTATATATAACAAATTAACACTAGCTAGCTAGGTGCACCTGGCTTGACGAAGAAGAGAAGGTGGCGGTGGTTGGGATGGAAGGGGTGGTCATGGACAGACGGCGGCGCCATTGCACAGAACTCGTGCAGCTGGAAGCCGCAGAGCTGGCACAGGAACCGCCTCCCGGCGCCGTACTCCTTGCAGCCCATGCACATGAACAGGTAGGGGAAGTCGAACCGTGCAAGCCGGTGCTCCGGGTGGCTGAAATGCACGATCTCGCCGCCGCCGCCGTCGCCATCTTCAGCTGGTGGTTTCTGCTGCCCGCCGCCTGTTCGATCTGAGCAATAATGCTCATCCTGATCTGCAGGCACCTTGCCGTTGCAGCTGAGCTCTCTCGATTTCATGGACATGCATGATCTGCTGCTGCTCATGTTGCTTGCTTGCATTGCTAGCTAGCTTGAGCTCAATATAATCTAGCTAGCTAGTAATAATCTACCTCTTGATGTGTGAGAAAACTGTACATATAAGGAAAGAAGAGAGAAGGCTTGATCAGGAAGGTGTATCACTGGTGTTATTACAGCTAGCTGCACTGTGCATGCATGCAGCAGCCTTATTACTACACCGTGTGGTAAAGCTAGGTTTTGATGCTTGTGTGATGAACAAGTCTGGTCTCGATCTCCTGTGAGAAATTAAAGTTACAGCATCAAGATATCTTCTTTTGCTCGGCAGCATCTAATTCCTGATAGATTCACAGTGCATATCAAGCTATATATGTAATATCACAAACTACCAGCAACTTATATTAACCTAACCCTACCAGGTTAGCAAATTAAAGACATGTCAATATATCATGCTTTCTACTTGCTTGAGGTGTGACAAAAATAGAAAATTAACTATTAGGAGAATTTTACTGCGCGCTCAAATTTTGTGGACCGTTCAGTATAATCTAATGGCTCAAATTTATTATTGATAATCTATTACCTCCTATAGGTAATAGATCATATACTATTCCTTTAATATGTGCGGGCCCATATACATACAAGAATTAATTTATTTTTTTGTATTTTTTTTTTGAACCAGAGAAATCCAGTAGGATTTCCCCCATTTCCATTAAAGAAATGAAAATTTATTTTTTTGTATGCTAGCAAATTAATTATTGCGTGCACTAGAAAAATGAAACAATCAATAAACTTTCCGTTTGGACGATGCACGTAGATTACTTTCCATAATCAAGCAGGTTAACCCATTTTCTTTTTTAAATAACCATTTTAAACACACTTAATCAACGGTTCATATTAGTTTGAACTATTACCTTCATATAAGGTAATAGTGTACCGTAAATGGACCCTACCATTAAGGAAAATTTTAAGGTATGTACTTAAGTAGGTATAACAATGTTTAAATTTTTAATGTTAATTTTAGTATCTCTTGTTATCCGAAACACAACATACCAAAATTAACAATAAAATTATCGTACCCTACTTCCTCAGATAACATAAAATCACTATACCATTAAAGACATGATTAGCCGGATGTTAACCTGCAAATGTTAATTGTGTATAACATTTCCAACTCTGAACTATGAAGCTTGATTGGCTCAATACAACTTAATTGCGTATTTCAGGCCGAAATCGAATGGGCCAAGCCATCGATCGAAGTGCAGCTCTTCGTTTAAGTGGCTGCACTTCGATCTCTAGAACAAAACCTAATTAATAACTTGCTCTTCTGTACGTGTGATTGTAAGTGTACTTTTCTAATCCCGAGTTGTGATAAAATTTCCATCAAAAGACGCCGTGCCTAATTCAATTCCCAAAGTATTCGTTCGCGTCTTTCTGACAGATGATGCAAACAGAAGCAAACAAGTGCCATGAACAGATGATGAGATTCTTTGATTTCTTTGCCTCAGCTCCCAGATGCGATGCTAGCAGCTCTCTCAAGAAAAGATCTCTCCTTTTCCATCAAGATCAAGAAAATCACTGTAATTTTGGTGCTCATTTGTCTAGCTAGCTAGCTACTAGCTAGGATGGATTAGCTCAAGATCAGCTGCTAGCTAGCTGCGCGCATTGAGATATATCATTATATTACATCGATGAATTCGAGTTCAATTCGTTGGGAGCAATTACGTTATTAAATAACCTGTCGTGTTTAAAAAAATTGATGTGTCAAGAAAGTTTTGTACCATATCCAAAAAAGCAAATGATTTATGTTACAAATTTATGCGGAAGAGATCAAGAAGAAACCAGTTAAAAATATCAAAAAAATGGTTTTATCTTACAAATAAAAAGAGAGAAGAAAAAAGAAAGAGAAAGAACGTAGAAAATATGCGATTGGATACAAATTTATAGTAAAAAAAACTATCCATCGAAGATATATATATATATATATTGTCTATAAGTGAAATCTAAATAAAAGAGGCACAGTAAAACCCACATATATATATATAAATGCTATCCTACACTATAGGTGTAGCATAGTTATTCTACCGAAAAATCTACTACTGAAAAAAAATAGTACTCAATTGCTATTCTACTGAGAAAATCTACTACTAAAAGTAGTCGCTATTCTACACACGTGGGGTAGAATAGCGTTCTCATATATATATATATATATATATATATATATATATATATATATATATATACGGGGACGCTATTCTACACTATGAGTGTATAATGCTATTCTACACCGATCAACCCAACTATGTCCACCTCATCCAGCGTGCCCCCATGCCTCACTCAATCCCGACTCCCTAATTCCACGTCGGTGTAGAATAGCATTCTACACCCGTAGTGTATAATATCATTTATATATATATATATATACATATATATATATATATACACACACTAGTGTCTTCACACAATTAAGCTTGCATATGCATACAATGTTGAGCTAACCAAATTATTGCAGACATATATGATTTGTATTCATGGGATATATATACGGAGGAAGCTAAGCCCAGCCGATTTGATAGTTAGAAGTAGATTTTCTCGCCATCGATGCCCTCTTAATTTCATACTAAAAAAGATGCAGCGATTATATTAGTTGGTTAATTATAATTATATGCATGCAGTAGTAATAGAGTAATTAATAGTGATACGTTGCCATGCATGCTGTACGTGGATGGCATACGTATAATACTGTCTGTCACATGACAACAACAATATTTTATTTACAATTATCGAAAACCACGATGATTGATTGATAAGTGTATATAACACTAATGGGTGTTTGGATACAGAAGCTAAATTTTAGTCAATGTGACATCCAATGTTTAGATATTATTTTAGAGTAATAAATATAGACTGTTTACAAAACTCATTTGTAATCAGTAGATTATTCGCGAGACGAATCTAATTAGCCTCATTACGCCATGATTTGATAATGTGATGCTACAGCAAACATTTGCTAATCATGGATTAATTAGGCTTAATAAATTCATCTCGTGAATTATCCTTCGATTCTGCAATTATTTTTATAGTTAGTTCACGTTTAGTTCTTTAAATTGATGTCCAAACATCCAATACGAGACACGGACTAAAATTAATTTAGCCCTTTCTTCAAACACCCCCTAAATCATATATAGATCACCATTTCCTCTTGGCAGGAAACAGTAGTGCATGGTACTGGAAACATTATTCATGAGTGTTAATGCTCTCAGGCCCCCTGCAGGTTTAAGTACCACAACTCCACTGTTAAGTTTATGTGGAGGAGTAATTTGTGTGACCTAAATGAGAAGTGTCAATGGTGGGTGGCTTCACTGGCTCGCTACTAGTGTACTCCCTCCGGTACACAAAAACAAGTTGTTTTAGGCTTGTATCAAGAGTTTACTAAAACAAGTCGTTTTGCATTTTATTATGTATTTTGGTCTTTGGACAACTATATCCCTCAAGTAGTACTACTTCTTTCTTGTTTTTTGTGCTATGTTTACTCATGCACTATATTTAATAGAGGTAAACATAAAAAGTACACACTAATTAATTGCTCATTGGTGTGTGAAATCATGTCCAAAACGATTTGTTTTTGTGTACTTGAGGAAGTAGTACAACTGCACTCTGCAGGTGCCTCATTATTCTTAAGTAGCCTGGGAGGAGGCTGGGCCTTCATGTGCTACCTACCAAATTACTCTTCATTCGTTTTTTATTTATCATGCATGTTTATTGTTGGGAGAAATAATCCAGACGTCGTGTTTATATGTTTGGATTCTGCCTAATTGAGAGTACATTCGAATTTCGAAACATGGTGTGTGTGCCGGCCAGGTGACTTTGAGAGATTACACGTGCTTCGAAGGAGGCACGCACCTTTGTAGCCTCGTGAGCTGCTTCGAAGGTTTCTAAAGGAAGGGTTAATTTTTTCCTTGCCATTACAATTTTTACGGTTTATCAATGTGTCATTGGTGTGTCACTGACAGATGTGAGCCGCCACAGTTACTGACAGTGGCATATAAGCAATTTCTGAAAATTATAATGGCATGCGAGTAATTTTCCCTTTCTAAAGAGCTAAACCGCTTTGAGTGATACGATGTTTCTAGTCTGCTGGGTACATCGTCATCTTCGATGGGATGTTTGCTTTATAAAGTGTTTAGAAGGAAGTTTATGAAACGTTTCGTGAAATATTGTGAATGTCGATTGTAAGTATAGGGTAATTTAGTATTACCTTGTGTTTTGTCTATAAATATATGCTCTTTATGCAGTAAAGGAATCATATGTTGTAATCTGAACTAATATTACTCACTGGACGTAAGACTATTATCTCACTGAAAGGTTCGAACCAGAACAGAACTACTTCGTTAATTCAAAAGTACTGGGAGGCTAATCAAACCTCTTAACATATTCAATTATACCAACATCGTAACTAGACGTAAGAATTTGTAATTGGTCTAATTTATATAGATGCCGATGAATACAAAACATATATTAATTTATAGATAAATCTACATAAAATTAAATCTTATAATATGAGACGAAGGAAGTACTACATTGGACACAAGTTTGAGCTCAGAGCATGTGAAGAAGGATCATGAAAAAGTCTGAAGATGATTAGCAGATAGAAAGGTTCGCAAAATAGTTCGATTACCATGGTTTTTGTCTGCGTTTGTCGGTCCGTGATTAGCGGTGATCAGTTTGGTTGTTTGTAAGGTGAATTGAATTGATAACAGTAGAAACATCCAATTACCTTAGTTTTCAATCGTCTCAATTTTTTGTAAACTAGCTAGATTTATAGCAGTAAAATCAAACCAGCTATCAATAGATGTTAGTTGAGTGCTTGTACATGATCATAGTTTGGTTACGGCGCTGTACTTACTATTTTTAATATATGTTTACATGTTAACGAGAAGTTAGTAGTGGTGATAAATTTATCACCACCCACTAGTTCCTTTTAAAGCGGTATAAACTTTTTAGAAAAATGACTGAGAAATAAGAGCAAATATAATAAGATGATATAAGCAGACTACAAGACTTATCATGTCAGATTAATATTGAGGTGGACGAGAGAGAGGGAAAGAGAGAGAACAAAAGCAGACTACTAGCTAGCAGTCGCTGATATGATACACATGTTCCAACAAATTGTGATATAGTTTGAGAGATTACATATTAAATGTATAATATATAACTATCTATTATACGAGTGAACTATTAAATTAACTACATGTAATACACCACGTAAGTTTATAGTCAATGATTCTGTATCCTGTGCACAAAGACCCTTCGGTGCACAAATGCACAAGTCGGATCGTGGTTTTACATCCAAAAACTAACGATTTAGGTTCGGATGAGATTTTTACAAACTGGCAGAGAGAAACGGAGGTGCAATTTAGGAGGGTCTTTTGCAAAAACGGTGTTGTCGTTGGATTTTGGATGTAAGGCTACAATCGGTTTTGTGTGCTTGTACATCGAGAGGTGATTAGGATACGGAACCATAGTCAATAATCGGCTAAATCACGAGACTTTCTCTAAGCAAAGGCAGAGAGAGATGGATCGACGATACAGGGCTCGGACTCGGCGTGGTCCTATCAATGTCGGGCGGAGAGGCTGCCGATGAAATTTCCCGGCGGTGGCGTCGCGTCGCTGGCGAGCTCTGTCTCTGATGGGATAGGTGGCGCAAGAGACGAGAAAGATGCTGTGCTTTTCTTTTGCTCGATCGGCTCGCGCGCGCGTGGGCGTGGCGTTGGGGGCTGCTCGTCCGCTGAATCCGTCCGTCCACGTCGCCGCCGCAGCAGGAGGCAGCCGCAATGGGCGGAGATCCTGGCCGCGGGCCGCCCCCGATCCGCCACCGACACCTCGCCGCGCGCGTGCGCGCACACAGGCGAGGGCGCGAGGCGAGGCGAGGCGTGTCGCGGTGTGTGCGTGTGCGCCGGACCCCCGGCCGCACCGGCGCCGCGCACGCTGGCGATCGCCCCCACACGTACGTACGTGCCTGCATCTACCATAATCGTTGATAATAATGACGGAAAATACGTGCAGCCGATTCGATTTTTATCGTTTTGGTTTTGTTTTTCGGATCCTGACGCGACGACACGGCTCGCCGCCCTCTCTCTCTCTCTCTCTACGCCGACGTCGTGTGTCCGCGGCGCCACGGCGTGCCCGCGCGCCGCCTCGCCGTCCACGTACGCTGCCGTCTCGCGCGCTCCGGCAGCGGCGGCCACCCGTCGCACGCACGCGCGCGCTCCGGGGCTCCAAATCAGCGTTCGATCGGTGCTGGCGCCACGATTCCAAACAGCCAAACATGCCACTGTTGCGCATGGGCAGACGCTCCGCGACTGCAAATCATTCATGTGGACGCGAGCGCCCCGTCGACGCGTTTCGTTCGTTGGCGCCAACGCGACGCTGCCGCAGACGAGCTAAAAAAACAAACAAGACGCCGCGTTGGAGTCCGCGCCTCCCGGCCCCGGTCTCAGCTCATCGATGCCAACATGCCCCGGTCTCTATCTTATAATATTTATGATTAGATATAATATTTGATAATGAAATAAATCTCTAGTAATATAAAGCATAATTCTGCCCCGTCCCATGCACCTCAACCGCCCCGCATGCATGCAGGAAAAAAAGAAAAGAAAAAAATAAAAATAAAAAAGAAAACAATAAGAAAAAGAAAAAAAATGTGCGTTTGCATTTTAGTACTTTAATTTTTGTATCTTTGCGCAGAAGTACTAATTTTGCGTATAAACTCTTGATTTCTAAAAAATCACGTAAAGCTAAGAATTTTTCGCAAAGGTTTTTGGATTTCTGAAAAATCACGCAAAACTATAAATTTTACGTATAGGCAGTTAGATTCGCTGAAATTTTTTTTATTATCGTAGCAATAAAATAAGCCCCGTCGCAAAGAACAAACCCCATACTACTCTATACTTAATTAGACTATGAAATATCAAATTCGATTATACGTTCTTATATTAGTAAAATATTATGGGATAGAAAGGATGACGATGGTTGGGCGTCAAGATAGTTAGGGATAAGATGCGAAGAAAAGATCAGCTAGAAGTAATTAATGGAACAGGCAATACTCAATAAATAATTGTATTATGGTATAACTATCAAACTATGCATGCTTATATCTTGAATCGGAATTATATAAATATTTTTAACCTTTTAAACTATTTTTTTTCAAATGTAATAGCGTCTCTGGAACACATAAGTTTTACTGGATTTCTACGCGAATCAATATAATTCTCTAAAAATACTACAAAAAGTTCTCCATTCTAAATGAAAGTCATAGGTTGTTTAAAAATTTATAGACATTTTTCCTCTATATTTTTATCATTATCAAATAAATGACAAACGTGGTACAAATAAACAATTAAAATTTAAAACAGAAAGAACTGTACGAATGTGCGAAAAAATTACTCCATCCAGTATAGAAAAACAAGTCGTTTTAAACTTGTATCAAGAGTTATTTAAAACAAGTTATTTTACATTTTATTGTCTATTTTGGACGTTTATGCTCTGAAATAGTATTGTTTCCTATTTTGGAGGTTTATGCTACTGAACTGACAATTTTACTAATATGTCGTATTAAATAAGGATAAATAAGAACACTAATTAACGATTACTTGCACGTGAAATCATATCCAAAGCGAGTAGGAAGCAGGTTATAGTAAAGAGTAATGAAATAAAATAATGTGTCGCCATGCGCACCTCGATCCCATCGGATCTCGGACCATCCTTGTCGCCGGCCGGCTGCATCGACGGAGCAGTAATGGCGGCTTGTCCTTCTCCGACTCCCATGCCATGTTGATGATGTTGCCCTCGTCAGTTCTTCAACCTCTGGCTGACTTGCTCGCCTCTGCTGATGCCGGCTCACCGTGCGGAACGCCGGCTTTTTTCTGGGGGAGAACAGAAGCAGCACTGCAGCAGCAGCTTGGCCAGCAAGTGAAGCGTACTTACTAATTACTATACATCACAGCTGAGTCAACTCCTGTTGCTGGCTACTCCATCTGATGAATATGATCGCTTCTGTTGTGCACAGAAGAAAGATTCTAGATTTTCAGATCATGATGCTGGTATTTACAGTATGAAGAGAAAGAACTACAATAAGTGCTGAAATATACGTAAATTACTTATTCATGTGATCAATGTGTGTATTTGGAGGGATAGATTTTGTCCAAGTTCTCTATGAAATGAACTTATTCACGTAGAGCATATGTATTCCAAATTCCTTTTAGTACCGTCATCCAAGCAAATTGGATGACTTGGCTACAATTTTTTTTCATACCGTATCTTCTCTAAAGAAACCAATTAGTACTTTTGGTTAGCCACTAACTATTTTCTTTACTGAAGATATGGTAGCAAAAGAATTGACATATTCCATGCATCACGAATTGGTTGAATTTAGTTTTGGTCAGTCACTACCTATTCTCTTTAGAGAGTGTTTATTTTTTTAAGTTAAAAAGTGGCTTAAGTTTTTTTAATCTTAACTCACATGTCTTGACTTAGATGATGTTATAGATTACTGTCACATAGTATAAATATAATTAAAATAGGTTATAACAAAGTATGAAATTTTTATTCGCTTATGAATATTCTCACCTGCCCTGCTGCCTCTGCTTCACCACCAAATGATACTCTATTCATTCGCAGATCTTCTTCAGCAAAAAGAAAAGGATTTGAAGTACATGGAGTTGGTGCTCGTCCCCTTCCTCCTTCCCTGCTTCTGATGCTGCTCTCCCAACTGTTGCAGCCACCACCTTCTCCGTCACCGTCTCGCTCCCGTTGATTAGATGGCTGTCGACTGTCGTGCTGGAATCGCTAGGCTTTCCCTGTTCCTTTAGCCAAAGAATTAACGAGGGGTAGGGCAGAGAGGGTGATGCCACTGTTCGATTCTTCTCCTTTAGCTTCCTTTTCTAAGCGTCGCTTTTTCTGCCCGTCTTTTCCATTCCAATTTGTTTTATAGGATAGCTGCCATAGCTTTTCTCTCTGCATCATCCCTCCACTCGTGGGCTATCTCCTCCTGCATCCTCTCTCGTTCTTATAATTGTCGTCTTCTCTGTGATTTGTGCCCTGCTCTGCCTCACCTAACCTCACCTCCATTGCTGTTCTTGGCTGCTGCTTCTTCTTCTTGACATTGATATCCCAGAAAACTCAGTTCTTGGCTGTTCTTTTGCATGAGCAATCTAAGCTCAGTTCTTTGGACGATACCTGCACAGTGAGGGAGTGAGCTCCGGGGCAAAGCTGAGCCATGGGGCATTTCCTGCTTTCATCATGGACACCTCACTCTGCACCGAAGTAACAGCTCAAGGTAAGAGGATGCCTGCTGATGATTGCTGCTAGATTCATCTTCCCAGACGGATTGGTGCGAATTCAGTCTGATAGCATCGCCGGAGCGAGTGGCTAGATGCTTGGCTGTGGGGATTGCTCACATTGCAGAGCATGCTCTGGAGTTGATGTCGGTGCTTGGCTTGCAGGTTCTTGCTGAGTGGAGTAGAGCCTGAGCTGCCATGGACAGGGCGTCAAGATCAGGGGTGCTCTCGGAGACGGCATCTTGCGCCGACACTCCGAGGTCAGGGTATTCACAGAGGTTAGCACTTGTCTCAGAGTATACTGGTACCTGAATAAACGGATTCTTCTGGAGCTTATACAATTCAGTATGAATTGGTATTTGGTAACTCGTAATTCGTAAACGAGTACCTGCATTAAGGAAACAGGGAAGGAGTAATTTTGCAAGTTCTGAATAAGGGTAGGGAAAGAAATTGATCAAAGAACACAAAGATGCAACTAATTAACTCGACTCCAAGCTGTAATTAAGTGTGCTATCAGTCAGCTCATCATTCATCTGTACATGTAGAGCAATTTTGCCTAACCTTTAGTTCAGCATCTAATCAATGTTCACTAAAAAAACGAAGATGTATAAATATAATAAAAAAATGTTCACGCAACTAGAGTGAGGAAACTGATGGGTTGTTGCTTAGGTTGATCTCTAGGTCTAGGTCTAGCAGGGTGCTTAGGGGTTACCTCTTAGTTTGCTTGATGAAGAGGAAAGCGCCATGGCCGGGGTGCTGTGGCGTCGGATTCCTGTGAACGGCGGTGAAGGGGGCTTCCCGACGCTCCAGCACGAATGTAGATCGGTGTAGGGTTTGGGGAGACTTTGCACACGAACATCATGCTTCTGTGCACTGTCTCCCTTTCTTATATTGTGCTGTGCGCCAGGGGCCCTTCAACCAATCGGTTGAGGGCACCCCCGATCAGAGTGCCTAAAAACCAGGGGGTTCTGTTTTGACTGAGTCCGAGTTCCAGGGAGGAGAGGGACTCGGTCCCCCTCTCCTCCCCGAGAGCTAATTTCCAACATTCTCCCCCTAGATCTCGACTTAGTTCTTAACTTAACTCAACATTACATCTATTCCATCATAGATTAATGCATAGAGTATGCTGCATCACAATAGTCAGTTACGTACTATATGACTCAACAACTACAATGCACATTTCCATTTTGAAACAGTTTCTCAACTCATTGCGGGCCCTTATAAATCCATAGATCATAGGCTTACCTTAAAACCATGTCGACTAAGTGTTCTCTGAACACATTGGGAGGTAAGCCTTTTGTGAGCGGATCCGCAAGCGTTCGCTTGGTACTTATATGCTCTACTTATCATTTGATCTTGGATTCTCTCCTCAACAATATAACACTTAACTTAGATGTGTTTGGCAGCAACACACTTCTTGTTGTTATAGGAGAAATATACCGTTGACTCATTGTCACAGTATAACTTAAGTGGTTTTAAAATGTTGTCAACCACCCCTAAAACCGGAATAAATTTCTTAAAAAACATAGTGCCTGTCCGGTGACCTCATAACATACTACAAACTCGACATACATCGTGGAAAATGCCGTCACAGTTTGTTTGGAGCTTTTCCACGACACAGCTCCCTTTGTGAGTGTGAATACACAACTTAATGTGGACTACTTAGCATTCACTCATCTCGCAAGGTCTTAATTTGAATAACCCGCAATTGCTAGGTTATTTAATCTTTCATACATTAGCATGAGGTCGTTGTGCCTTATATAAATCTCAAGGCTTTCTTAATTTAATCCAGCGATCTATTTCTGGATTTCTGATATCTGCCAAGCATTCCGGCGGTATAAACTTAGTCAGGGCGAGTACATAAATGAGCATACATTGGCTTCCGACAGCAGAAGCATATGGAACCAATCTAATTTGATCGATCTCATATTGGTTCCTGGGATACTAAAAGTTCCCAAGTTATCACCCTTGACTATCGGATCAGGCGATAGCTTATACGCATGCATACTATATACTTTATCATTATATCTTCTAGTATGTCGTATGCGATAATCTTAATACCCCCTTAATGGTATCTTAGAGAAACTCTAATCCTAACACATAGGAAAATTTCTCCAAGATTCTTAATGTCAAAATGAGAGGACAAGATTTGTTAGTTTCTAATAGTAGATGGACATTACCACTTGCAAGCAGAATGTCATCCACATACTAGATTGGGAAAATAAATTTCTCATTCTTAAACTTAGCATAAACGCAATTATCCTCTTCATTCTTATTTAAAACCCAAAATTTTCTAATAGTCTAATTAAATTTTAGGTGCCATTACTTAACTTATTTAAGTCCATAAATGGACTTAGATAAACGACATCCTAAAATTTCCTTTACTTTCTATGACAAAACACTTAGTTGTTTCATATAGACATTCTCACTTAAAACTTATTGAAAATGTCGTCTTTATATCAATCTGATGCAGTTCTAAGTCATGATATGCCTTAATGATTCTTAAAGAATCCTTAAATAAGACATACAAAAATGTCTCATTTAATCTGCTTCTCATCTGAGTTGGCACATTATTTTACTAAGTTGGAGAGTTGTTCCTTTACTTTTTCATTAGCATCATCTAGAAATGCAGATTCCTGAATAACAGGAGCCTCATGTACAATAGATGTCGCTAACGAAGGTCCAAACTCAAGTGTTGGACAAAAGACACTACCACAGGTACATGGAAAATTTGCTCTTGAATCATAGGAGTGGATTCTCTAACCCACTTCTCTTCGAGATTAATTTCTCTAAGTACCGTGCTCCCCCAGATTAAAGCATCTTCTAAAAAATGCATGTCTCGTTTCTACAAACTTAACATGTCTGTTAGGACATTAAAAAGCGAGACCACCTAGACTTATCTTTGCAGGCAATAAAATTGACAACTTACTGTCTTAGGACTTTAACTTATTAATATTTGGGTTAAAATATAGCCTTAGCAGGACGACATACCGTTATTCTAAAATAATTTAGAAAATGGTTATCGTCCTGTCCATAATTCTTATGGTGCTTTTAGGCACAGACATATTAAGGATCCAATTAAAATTATGAATGGTGGTTTGAATTCCTCCATCCATAAATTAATCGGTAGAGTGGAATAACTTACCATACTACTTACTATGTCCACTGAGGTGCGAGTGCATCTTATAACCACTCTATTTTGCTAAGGTACACCCGATATAAAATACCGGGCTATTTTGCCATTTTCTATAGAACCTTGCAAAAGAGTTCGAGAAATCGGCCATACGGGGTATATTGACCGTAGCGCGGTCAGATCTTACTCTTTCAAACTTTAGATCATGCTGATATAAGAATGAGCCTTAAAAACATCTTAAATTTATCCAGAGCAACTAATGATCTGATCGCTATGATCTGATCGCTCTTAGATTGGATAAATATTAATCAATTAATTTTAAATCACCGTTGGGCAGAATTAGAATCAATTGAGCTTAAATGTAATAACATTATCACTAACGTTGGTCAGGAGATAAAAATTACTACAATCATTAAACTTAATTTCGTGTCTTTCTTAATTTATTTGACGTATTTATCTTAATGCAATATATGCTTGAAACTTAGTCTAAAGAAACTAAAGCGGAAGAATTGACTAAACGTTCAATCCTTCCCCTCGAAATATGGCCCATTAGATAGTGCCATAATTTCGAAAATACGTCATCAATTCTTTTGCTCTTATCATTATTCTAAGATGATAAAATCATCTTGAGAAAATAAATAAAGTTTGTCATGCTCAAAAGCAAGATTAAAGACTTTATTTCTAAGTGCGAAAATTCATCTATTACCATTCTTGTTCATCCATTTTGTGAACTCCACATATTCCTTCATGTGGTGTTTCTCCTTACATGTCTGTACATGCCCTTCAGGACATCATGTTCCTTTATTTGAGCTTATAAGAGGATTCCTTAGCATCATTAGAACAAGTCTTATAATGCTTCTTCCCCTTTATTCGTGTTGCACATTATGACCTAAATCATTGTGTGCTTTCTTAACTCTTATACATAGTTTGAAATCAGCATCTACAAACTCCAACACTCTCGCTGTAAGTTGTAGTTTATCACAAAATGATCAGAAAACTTAGTGTGACGTCATAATAAAAATTTGGACGATAACATCCTCATCGAGCTCTTTATTCATGGGTTTCAGCTTTGAAAACCATGTCGCAAAAACTTATTAAACTTTTCTTAATAAGCGTGCTAGCATACGCCTTAGAAAAGTCACTTTCAGATACTCTTTGCAGTATCATGACGTGGGATGGAACCCTTAATTTGCTCCATAAAGGAGCTCTTAATCATAATACATTTTGTGTTTCCACTGATTTCCTTTAGTACTATATGTCTTATTTTATTCTTATATCGGCGAAGTCACGTAACCTTATGACAAAAGCCTCTTGGCTTTCATCTTCTCAGATCACGGGCTTCATACGCTTAGTTAGACAATCAAGCATTAAAGCAAGATTTATGTCCTATAGCACAATCGCTATCTTAATATCTCATCTCCGGGAACCGTAGTTCTCACCATTGAGAGACTCAATGCCGGAGATATGAATTAGCAAATTTCTAATAAGGAACATTATCAAAATATATATCATAACAGATATAATATGATACATGAAAATTTAACGTTGGTCAAAATTAACATGTGATTCACTTAATACTTAAAAGACGAATTAATTATACATCACCGTTGGGCAGAAATAGAATCAATTCAACTAAACCACAGTAATTTTATCACCAACGTTGGTCAGGAGATAAAATCACTATGTTAACAAAATACAACATTTATAATGCCAAATTAAATTATCTCGTTGGTTCAAATCTAATTGACAGAATAAATGCTACTTAATTGATAAGATGAACATGGTACTAATCTTAAAAACAGTGTATTCACGACGGAAAACTTAAAAACTAATTGATACACTGCTGAATCAGTAATAAAAATTCTGAATTTAAACTTAAACAAAATTTCTAATAGATATTCTTCAATTAAATATAGTCCTTAGACTAAATTTAATAAATAAATATCACAAAAATACTAAAATGCTTTGAAATTCAGAACACAAAATTACTGAGTAATTTTAAATAGTGTATGCACAGCGGAAGACTTAATCTTAATTAATACACTACTTAATGAGTAATAAAATTTTGAATTTACAGCACAATACTTATTTTAAACAGTATATACACACAACGGAATACTTAATCTTAATTAGTACACTGATTAAAACAGTAATAAAATTCTGAAAATTAAACTTAATCATAAACTCTAAAATAATATTCCTCAATTAAATATAGTCCTTAGACTAAATTTAATAAGGAAAATATCATAAAAGTACTTAAAATTGCTGCAAAATTCATAATAAAATTTACTGAGTCTGTACAAACTTATACAAATTTTTCCCCGCAGATAACTTATTTTTTTCTTAATTTTGGGCATTTTTCTGATTTTTCAGGTATTACTTAATTGAAAAAACAATTCTGAAAATCAGGAAAAACAGAAAATGAAATTAAGCCTGTTCTGTACTTACGATCCAGCCCAACAACAGAATTTGGCCCAGCATACATCGCTTCTTCGCGCCCGCGCGCATCCCAGGCCGCAACCTGGGCCTGGGCCGCCAATTCACGCCCCGCCTGGGCTGCATTCCGGTCCGAGTGATCCTGGCCGTCGGATCAGATCCGACGGCCGCGCGCCGTTTACGCCCGCACAAAAACAGCCTCCCCAAAACGAAACCCTAAACCTAATTCTTTCCTCCCCCTTCCACCCGGCCAGAGCGGAGTTGCGGCGCACGGCGGCCACGCATGCGGCGGCGCACGGCGGCCACGCATGCGACGGCGCGAGCCGACCGAGCGCGCTGCACGGGGAGGAAGACTGAGCGGCGGAGGGCGCGAGTGACCGAGCACAGCGGCGATGGTGGGGCGCCGCCCGCCGGCCTCCTCGCCGGACTCCTCCGCTCACCCGAGGGTGGACGAGGGTCCGTCGAGGTGGCCCGCGGCGGTGTGAACCGCCTGAACCAAAGACGAAACGGCGGTCACCGGCGACTCGGGCCATCTTCCCAAACTCCGGTGAGCGGCGGAGAAGTTGACGGCGCGAGGTAAGAACCTCCGGCCCTAACTTCATCTTACTGTTAGGGTTAGGGTTAATCCCTAACCCTAATCTTTTCTGTTTTTTTTGTTTCTTATTTTCTTATGGTTCTGTTGATGGATCAACGGAGGGGTTGGGGGGTTCTTAGGTGCGGGATTCTTGGAGGGACAGGGGGGTCTTAGTGCGGATGTGGGCGCCGGGTCAAGAGTTCGGCACCTCTTTATTCTTAGGTGTTAAACTGAGGGCTTACAGGGATTAGGGTTAGGGTTTCGAAGAACCCTAACCCTCTGTTCTTAATGCGGGTGTAGGTGTCGGATCAAGCAGACCCGACACTACTCTGAAAACCCTAACTAGCCTAGAGCACTAGAACCGCTCTGATACCATTGATGGGTTGTTGCTTAGGTTGATCTCTAGGTCTAGGTCTAGGTCTAGCAGGGTGCTTAGGGGTTACCTCTTAGTTTGCTTGATGAAGAGGAAAGCGCCATGGCCGGGGTGCTGTGGCGTCGGATTCCTGTGAACGGCGGTGAAGGGGGCTTCCCGACGCTCCAGCACGAATGTAGATCGGTGTAGGGTTTGGGGAGACTTTGCACACGAACATCATGCTTCTGTGCACTGTCTCCCTTTCTTATATTGTGCTGTGCGCCAGGGGCCCTTCAACCAATCGGTTGGGGGCACCCCCGATCAGAGTGCCTAAAAACCAGGGGGTTCTGTTTTGACTGAGTCCGAGTTCCAGGGAGGAGAGGGACTCGGTCCCCCTCTCCTCCCCGAGAGCTAATTTCCAACAGAAACATCTCTAAAGAAATAAAATATAAATATTTAGCGTAAGCATTGTAAGGGACGACAACTTAAAAAAAAGAACAACCAAGTGTCTTTAATGCGATTTAAAGTAAAACTACCGGTGCAAATGCACGGTCTATCCTACTAGTTTTATGTTGTACAAGAATAAAAATAGTTTTGAACAAAATTAAGCACAACACTATAGATAAACTGTAAGCTTTTATATTTGTGAATCTTGGAAAAATGTAGAATCTGCTGAAGATTTACATTGCTGAATTGCCTTCCAATTTGTTTTGTTGGCCTGTTGGGTAATTTGATTGAATGAAAATATTTTTCATATAGTATCATGAAGATACAGGAAGGTGCATTGGACATATCATCACGATTCTCTTACTGCAAACCTGTGAGTATACCATTTGCACTTTATTCCCCATTTGCATGCCAAAAAAATGTTACTTGCAGTTTACTAACACTGCTGGAGCTTTGCTTATACTGCATACAAGTTTCTCATTGGATTTTGATTTTATGACATATACAGAACGCTAATCGAGACAAGATGCTACAAAGAAGATACTCACTTAACTTACCAGAGCATATGCCTGGACACTACTCCAGGGCAGCAACTGAAAGAAATCAAAAGGCTACTTCAAAGGTCTGATGCAAATCCTAGCAAATTGTTTCAGCATTTTCGAAGATGACCAAATATGCAGAAATGCATGCCTTATATTCATGTGAAGCCTTTACTTATTTTAATTAGTACACTACTACCCTTGAAAATCACTAATCCAAAACCATACAGATTTATCAGTGAAAGTTGAACTCAAAAATTATAACTGGGATGCATGTTAATATATGGCCTTCTATTATAGATATACTCTTAGTTTTGACCTTGCAGCTCTGCAGTCCATCGCAGATTTAGTCGGGGAGATTGCAGGCCTCGAGCAGGAAGTCGTAGTAAAGGAACTGCATCTGCTGTCCCTGTATAGAAGAGCATTTGGTCAGTATCTATCAGAGTCTGGAAGTGTTACAAGTGAGGTACATTGCTAAGGATTTTATACAGATCAGCAGAAGTTACCTGACTAGTAGAAAGTCCAAATGTTAATGTGCTAAGATTAATTCCATTATCAGGTGGATCAAAAAATGCTGAAAAACATCGATGAGGGTGCACTTCGTTTGAGAGACATCAAACAATCTGCAGCCTTCAATTTACCAACACTCTCAGATACCAAAAGTGTGCGAACTGTTTGTCTTCATTTCTTTCATTATGAAAATGCACTTACTAGTTTGAATTGCCATAGATCACACCATTATCTCTTTTTAGCAACATAGTCTCTGTAGCTGGAAACATCTGACTCAACTCTTTGCTTCCTGCAGGATGAGGAGGTACCAAAATCACCTTCAAGGCATTCTAGCCTTGTTAACTTCTTGAGTGTTTCAATTTCTGACTATGTACCTAAGATCTCCTGCAAGCTATCGGAAGACATTCTATGCTGCATTGCTGCTATCTACTGCAAACTTGGCAGTACACCACTGCAAGATGGAGACTACATAACTTCACCCAGTCCATCTGTTTCATCGTCAAGTACTTTTTCTCCTAGGCACCGAAATGATAGCTGGAGCCCTCAGTATAACATTGATATCACCACAAGTCCTCAGCAATATGGATACCATAAAGAGAATAGTGAGCAAAACATAGGCATGATAATTGTCCCAAGGATACAAATAGATGCTGACAAGTTTGATTATGCCTCAAAAATGCTTGAGACTATCAGGTAAGCAATCAATATAAGAAAAACAGTGAAGATTGCCACTTAACTAAATATTTAAACTTTTTCCCGTAATGCTAGATGCTTCTACTGGTGAGCTATATGTGTTGTTCATACTGTTTCCCAGGTCCCTGATACAGCGGCTTGAAAAAATTAACCCAACAAAGATGACACACGAGGAGCAGCTCTGTTTCTGGATTAACATACACAATGCTTTAGTCATGCATGTAATGCTCTATACTGAAAGTCCATTTCACCTTAGCTATACTGAAACCTTATTATAGTTAACTAGAGAAACCTGAAAGTGATGGTTAACCTATACTTTTTTGTAATATGTCAGGCTTTTTTGGCCTATGGACTACACGACGATAAACGCATGAAGAGCACAGAGATGATTCTGAAGGTACATCCTATACTCTACAGTCTACCCTTTAACTTACTCATAATATGAATGTGTCTGACCATTTTGACAAAAAAATCTCAGGCTGCGTATAATGTGGGTGGCCAATCAGTCAATGCTCAAATTATTCAGAACTCAATTCTTGGATGTCAATCCCATCGTCCTTCGTTGGTATGAGGTTTTCTGCGTATAATGTGGTTTACCTTAACAGTACAAGCTGCAGACAAAATCATATATCAGAAATTCAGTACAAAGATGAAATTAATGGGTTACCGTTGTTGCAGTGGGTTCGGGCACTGTTCACACCGACAAAGAGATCCATGGCAGCGACGGCAAGACACCCATATGCCCTTCAGCATTCAGAGCCAATTGCTCATTTTGCCCTCTCGACTGGAGCATTTTCAGATCCACCTGTAAGCTAGCTCTTCAGTACAATATCTCCTGAACAGACTCATGCTACTGCTTCAACCTCTGCTGCTCTCTGCACATGGAGAAAACCTCTCAATGCAATCTCATTCTTGCAGGTGAGGCTGTACACTGCGAAGAAGATATATCACCAGCTGGAGCTAGCCAGGGCAGAGTTCATCCAGGCCAATGTCATGGCCAGGAGGCAGGCCCTCCTGCTACCCAAGATCCTCCACTACTACGCGAAAGACGCCGCGCTGGAGCTGCGCCATGTCGTCGAACTGGTGTGCGAGAGCATCTCCGAGGCGCAGCAGAAGGCGATCCGGCTCTGCCTCCGGAGAAGGATCGACAAGTGCGTGGAGTGGCTGCCGTACAAATCGTCCTTCAGATACGTTGTACATAGGGATCTGGCTGAGTAGGCACGAACAAATTCGATTGGATGTGTTGTCGTGGTGTAATTAACGGATTTGTGGTGAGTGTGCATGCATCTGTGTGTGTGAATACAGGGTGGTTTGTGAATTGTGAATTTGTGATAGATGTTGTGTTGGAGAGATGGCACGCGTAGCCCTAGCCTAGTGATGGTTTGGATCATTGTGCGTTTGTGGATTGGGAGTTTGAGAGAGCGATAGCTGATAAGTGAGAACGACGTCGAGATCGACGGGAGGAATATGTACCTTGCGCGAGCGCGGAGCGGAGCGGAGGAGCCGGCGGTGGCCGGTGACGAGACGGACGGAGCCGTTTGCCCACGCACCCGCGCATGTATGGCGTTGGCGACCACGCGCTTCGCCGACCTTGGTGTTGCGGGGATGGCGGGGTGGTTGGTACGTACGCCCGGGGCTGCGGTCGCTTGCTCGGGCCGCCCGCGGCGCCGTGCTCCCCGCGACGACGACGACGAACGTGAGCCGTGGTCCATCGGAGCGCCTGGGCCGAATCTTCCGGTGCACACAGTCACCGCATGATTACGAGCGCCGCCGCTGATGCCGATGCCGGCTGCGCGTGCGCCTCCCGGCATGCGGCATGCCCACGACGCCCAGCGGCGGCGCGCTCGCCTCGCTTTCGTTGCTTTCGCATACTTTTTTTTAAGAGTTAGGGGTGTTTGTACGCCGACGAATTTTAATTTGTAAGACGAATTTATTAAATTTAATTAATACATAATTAGTAAATATTTACTATAGTATCATATTGTCAAATCACGATGTAATTAGGCTTATTAAAATCGATCTCGCAAATAATCATTCGATTATGAATGAGTTTTGTAAATAGTTTACCTTTAATACTTTAAAATAATATTTAAATATTGAATGTGATGAGGGCTAAAATTTAGCCCCTGATCTGAAAACCCTCTTAGTTTGAAACCGATACGGTTCAACTCACCACTCTAACGTACTTATGAAAGACTGACATAATAAAAAGATGAATATTTTTCCTTATAAAATACTCATAGCCTCAATTACATAATGAAAAGATGAATATTTTTTCTTATAAAATACTCTTTAGCCTCAATGAGGTGAGATAAAGGATGCTAGCAGCCTAGACGTCCTAACACATCGGTACATTTAAATTTTTTTAATGTAAATTATTTATTGGAAAGAGTACAAGAACTTTCAGACCTCCAACTTAACTGAATTTAACCATTATTCACAGTGAAAGCAAGCAAGCAAAACATCACGTGGTTATTTAGTTCTCAGCCACACTTTGTCACAGGGACAAATTTAGCTAAATTGGTAGCTGTTTAGTTGTTATCACAAACTATGGTAAGATTCTATTTGGTCTCACAAATTAATAACTTAAAAAAGTGTGACAAGATTCTTTTAGACTTACCAAAATGTGATAAAAAATTTGATAACCTTACCTTAAGTAAGTGTGACAAATTTTATTGGCAAATAGTGGTTAGCAACCAAACATGTACATGCAAGCAGTATAATATGTGAGTAACAAAATGAAATTTATTTGTTGGAAGGGAAAAAATGTGCCAAGTCATGGTCATAATTCAAGTGTGCTTGGCTATGGGAAATATTGGATATTGCTTTGCATGTAAGGCAACCAATTCATTATTGTCCAGAACAACATAGTTGCAGAGATTTTCAGATATCCCATTCTGCCAATACGAACTGAACCTGCGTGTGTCACCTGCAACATCATTTTATTAGCACCCATTTGATTTTCTGAGTGATTATGATGGGTCAGTTTTTTAACAAAATTACTACATAATTGAGGAGTGCACTGGTTAGTGATTATCTTGAAGTAAGTCAAGGATATCTGAAGCAATAACAGACAATTCATGGGATAAACTGGGTCCAATCACAAATGATGGAAGAACAGTCACAAGGTCAATGTTGTTCTCCTTGGCAAACTCCCATGCTACTCTCTCTCTCTCTCTCTCTCTGCAGATACCATAGCTTCATGCACAGAAAAGAAGAGCATTGTCAGATCAAGATTTAAGGTCAAAAAATGTGTGCTTTGTTAACCAAAATGGAGTTTTAGGTTGTTCTACATCACCTGTAGCTTTTTCACATAGTGCCACAGAGCTCCATGCTGTTTCATCCAATCAGTTTTTTTTATGCTGACTCATCCCTAATTCTTACCGTGACACTTTTCAGTTTTCACCTGCTAATTTCCAAATATGTGACATTTTTCTGCAACCACCTGTCAAATTAACAAAGATCCACTCAAAACATATATCTCATAAACTCACAGGACTGATCAATAATGATCATATGAACTACTGTAATCAAGAGAAATATTGCGTAGAGATTATTATTACCTGGGTCTCTCACAGTTCCTATCACATGATATCCAGACTCAGGAAGCCTTTTGATAAGCCAAGATGCGACAAAGCCTGAAGCCCCAGTAACACACACTTTGCCCTTGTTTGAGCTCACCATTTTCTCAAACAAGAAGTGATGTGATGAACTTTGATGGAAATCAGCCTCCTCATATAAGCACCACAAAGAAATATCCTAGGGAAGGGAGGATCAAGAACCGTGCATCACCCTGCTTTTGTGATCATAATTAACAGATGCAGAAGTGGGTTGGTTGACAGTAGATTCAGTAGGAATAGTTCTCTAGGTGTGAAGTTGGTAGTGTGACTTAAACTCCCCTTTTTAGCAAATCATGAAATGTTCACCGAAATAAATAGATGTCAATATTTCCATCAAGCTATAAGCATACATGCAATTTAATTTGTATCGCCCTGTTTGTTTTAGCTTGAGATTATAGTAATCCAGATTGTAGGTGTAGATTATAATAATTCAGTTTATAATAAGTTAGAAGCTGTTTGGTAGACTAGATTATTGATAACTTGTTACATGTTAAAATATTGCAATGCCCTCAACATGGCCATGACCATAGGGGACAAGCTCAAATATGAGAAATGACAGTGGGAGGTAATTTTCATCAAAGAACAATTTGTATTTGAGTCTTTTCAATACTAATAAGCTGAAAAACTAAGTTGAACCAGTTTATTAGATTATTATAATCAGGTATAATAAGCTGGTCTGTTTGTTTCACCTTATGGAAATAAAGATAAATTACTCTAAACTCAATTTGAAAGAAACAGACCCTAACTCTAATAACTGCAGCTAATCAGACCCTAACTCTAATAACTTTAGCTAACATTTCAACGAGTAGCTCTTCCCAGAAAATGCTTGGAACTTGGGCTCGTCCTTATTTGGAAGTTCATCACCTTTAACAGGAGCCTTTTCCAGCTCCTTGCTGTTGCTTGCATTTGAACCAAAAACAAGCTTTCCTGTTTTCTGACCAGTCGATTTGCTACCTCCTGAAGATGCCGGTGCTACTGTCTTCTGATTCATTGTCTTGCTCGAGTCTGAAGCTGCCGAACGTACAGCAGCAGGAGGGATTTCTGCTGCTTGAACTCTTGAGGACTCACCGTTCAACCTGTTCCCAGAACCAGTAAATGGTCTGAATTTTGGTTCTTCTTGGACTTCATCATCCTCATGACGAGCCTTTCTTGGAGAGACTGATGGTTGCTGCTGCTGCTGCTGCTTTTCAGGTTCTTTGTAATCGAGAGGAGGTGCGAAGTCAACATCACAGTCTGTCTCAACGATGCAGACAGCAGAAGCAGGCTTCGTCTCGACGATGTCGATGTAATACTGCTTGTTGTTGTAAGCCACCATGATGGTGTCGCCGGTGGTCAGGCAGGTGAAGCTCCTCAGCGTCTTCTCCAGGATGGCCTTGGGGTTCGCCACGTCGAGGAAGTCGCTCGTGTGAGGCTGCAGCTTCACGTATGTGCCCTTGGGGAGGCTCGCATTCTTGACGCGGACGACGTCGCCGTCCTCTAGGTGCATGTTCTGCATCACCCAGCGCGGCATGATGACCACGCCTTCGTCCGCCACGAACTCCAGCACGCCGCAGTGGGAGATCCGGCGAGCGGCGTCGCTGTGGTGGAGCTCGAACAGCATCGGGTAGTCGATGCTGAGAGAGGCGAGGCTGTGGAGCGCCGACGCTGGCATGATCACCTTGTCTCCGCCTTCGAGCTGCGGCCTATTGAGGGAGGCCGCGGAGAAGCACCAGTAGGTTTGCTCGAAGCTTCTCCCATGGTATTCAAATACCCCGGAAAACATGTTTGCTTATGGTAGCGCGTCGGCTGCGGCGGTTACGACGGCGGCGGCGGCCTGGGACCCCCGGTTGGCGTCGCTGGAGTAGAGCACCGATCGATTACACACGGAGACGAGGCGCGGTGGAGCACTCGACACGAGCAGCGGGGGGCGGCTTATGAAGGCGATTCGAGGAGCCGAAGTAGACGAGGATTCCGAGTCGCGGGCGAGAAGAACTCGCCGCGCGCCCGTTTACCGAGTCCGTCAAGCGGTTTCCGGCGAGCAACCTCAGCGGATTCGATTTAGAGATGAGAAGAACACAAATGCTTAATCCGATTCGATCCAACTATTTTTGGAGCAAAAAATTTGCAGCGAGAGCATCGAGAACTCCGTGGAAGCTGCTGAACCTGGAGCTCACCACGTCGACCTCAATGCCGAGCCTCCTGACGCCGTCGGCGGTGACAGGGCCATGCGCGGCGACGACCATGCCGGGCCAGCGAGCTCGAAGGCGCGGCCAGCTCCATCCCGCGGCATCCAGCCCCTTGAGCAGCCCCTCCACCTCGGCCGTGCTGGTGAACACGATGGCGTCGGGCGCGGCGGCGTCAGGAGCCACCAGCGCCTCCGCGCAGCGCGGCCCGGCCCAGCACGTGGTGTACACCGGCGCGCGCACGGCCACCCAGCCGGCCGTCTCGAGGCCAGCGAGGAAGCCCGGCACGACCGGCGGCTCGTGGAGGCCGACGACGTCGGGGACGGGGCAGAGCACGCGCCGGCCAGATCCGGGACCCAGCGCCTCCACGAGGCCGGCCGGAGTGGGGACGTCGGGGACGAGGACGAATATCCTCCCAGAAACGTCGCGGCAGAGCCTGGAGAGGAACACGCCATCCAGAAGGTCCGCGTCGCTGCCGAGGGCGGCGACGGTGAAGGGGAGCGCAGAGGCCGCGTCGGAGAGGGGGTGTTGCGCCGGAGACGACTGAAGAGCCCGGGAGAAGGCGGAGATGCCGGAGCGGGAGGTGAAGGCGAGCGCGGCGAAGGGGTCAAGTGCGCCGGGAAGGACGAAGGGGCGGAGGCGGTCGGGGTCTTGTGGGCGGATGGCGATAGTAGGGACAGGGAGCGGGTGCGCGCCGCGTTGCCTCAGGATGTCTTGGAGCCGGCCGCCGTAGCCGCCACCACCGGCGTCGGTCTGCGGCGTCGTGAACGCCACTCGCCGGCCGGCCAGCGACAAGGGCTCCAGCAGCGCCATCTCTCAATCCAGAGGGACGAGAGCGGCCGTCTTCACGAACGGTTGACTTATTTTGAGCATATCTTCATTATTACTTGTTAAAAACTTAAATGACTTTATATTATATTCGCTCATTTAACTTTTAAACGACGTACTTTTATATCAACTAGAATGGCCAGCACGCTTCGCGCGCCGGTTCATATTGATTTTTTAAGGATGTTTTCAAAGCTTTTCATCCCACACAACATACAGTTGTAATTTATTTTAACGATGATCTCTCAGAAAGAAAGAACTTTAAAACTACTCACAGAACTCCATGAAAGAGAAAGCCAATATTCAAGAGTAAATACATAATTAAAGTTCAATGTCCTAATATCTAGTTCTCATTAGCAACATCAATAGTACATAAAGAACATTTCATTCCCCAAAATTCCTCAAAATTCAACCAAAAACTTATTAGCTCAAGACCCTTGAAGTCCAGAACCACTAAACCATCATGTAACCGATATATTTAATCCCACAAAAGATAGCTGGATCCAAAAACAATCATGTGAAGTTCCTGTAGTCACAAAGAACAACCCAAGCAGCGAGCCGCTGAATGGCCTTATGTCAGCTTCAATTTGTGTACGGAAATTTATCCCTGCAAGAATGGCCCAGACCAAAAATGCACCTAGCTACACAACATATGTTTAACAAGGAGCACATATCATAAACAAGATGTAACTATCATTTCAAAATATTTTGATGACTTACTGTATCACTAAATTCCAACCATTGCGTGAGAAGTGATGTTCCTGAAACCGTAAGAATATAGAGCGCAACAAATGCTTCTGAGCTCCTCGACTCTACAACAAACTGTGGGAAGGTTCATTGAATATTCACTGTAAGATAAAGATTTGACTTGAAAAAAAGAACATTTAGAGAAATTAAAGAGTAACAGACCTCAAAGAAGCGTCTGATGAGGTATTTCCCTCCAAGGGAAAGTAGGCCAAGTCCGCCTAGTGCTCTTAAGCTTTCAGCTAATAACATTGGCCACACATTTTGCTCCACCACATTCTACATTAAAGTTTGTAGCTAAGGAATGCTGGAGTTTTGGACACAGAATGCAAACCATGGTTAGCTATATTCTACATTGATATGCCTTTTGAACCACTCCTATAAGAAACTAATGCAGGACACAAGCATATCAAGCAGTGAAATAAATTGATGATTATCATGCTGAACCGCAATCTCACATATCAAACGAGGAGCTGGCTCGTTTGCGAAAAGATCCTCATTTTTATCGCTAATTGCATGGAGGTTTGGCGTCGTACTCTTGTTGTCTTCCTCGCTTCCTAGGATACAGAAAGACCAACCAGATGAGATAGGTTTCAGAAAGAACAATAAAAAAATAAAAGTTGAGCGATTATGTTAGTCAAGGTGCACTTTTAGTTCCATACATGAAGAACTTTTCACCACACCATCGATCAAGCACCATAGTAATACACTCTAATACTCTATAAGGGGCAAACCCATAGGCCGTAGCACACTAACACATCCATATCCAATAATCCACTAAATTTACAGTGAAGATGAAAACAGTAATATTATCTTTTGGGCACATTGATGGTATGTTGGACCGGAAAAGTGATATATGTAAGGGCATGTGGTTTTGTTGGGATTTTCGTAACACTTCGTATTTATGCCAATAGGTATGCACACTCATAACCTAATGTTTTACTGACTCAACCAAATATTCGTTTGTCAGACTTTATAGACATTGAGAGCAGTCGATGGAAACATTGTCAATAGAACCCCTCAACATATCATATTCCATCGTTCTGCTCATCCAACGTAAGCTAAGAAAATTGATCCTGAGATAACTTGAGACTCATGATGCAACAACATTTGAGAATTACAGAATAACAAGACTGAGTGACGGACCATTCAATCCAATAACGTATGCAACTAAAGATTTATCCAATGCTACTATTGAACTTGATAACTCACTATCAATGCGTTAAGCTAAAAATTCAAATTTGAGAATTTCATATTTTAGTAGCATAGTCATATCCAAGATCAACTTATTTTTGAACATATAAAAATAACTCTTCTATTTTTGAATAAATAAATGTGAGTTCGTCACTTCTCTTATCTAAAAAATTAATGTAGCTTTGAATATAAACGCCACGACAAAGGGATAATCATCATTTCAATACGAAAAGTGATAATCATCAGGTACTGTAGCTTTTCTCCGAAGGCTCCTTCTTTGAACGACTTGCAAAATTCATTAGAAAGATCACAGTTTAACCTTAATGCACGGCACATCATGGCAATATCTAAAAGCACAGAAGAAACACTCAAAAACTGATAAGAGTTCTGTCTCACTATATAAGTTAGAACAGTTTAACTTCTGAAACTTTGTCTGTTAAGCAAGATTGGATCTTTAACATCTGTCAGTCAAATATATGACATGAGTCACTACAAACCCCAAATTCACTTAAAATTGTTGACTATTTGTCGAGTCATCCATCCCAGTATAATCAAAAATATCAGAATTAGAGAGCACACAGCGTCGATCCAACGAAAGTTCAAAAATTGATGCCATAGATTGCAAATTTATCATAGGTAGAACAGTAAAAACAACAAGAAAGCACCAATTACACTATATATCTCACTTACCTCTCCCTTTGAACTGCACGCAGGCGACACAGTCGATGCGAAGCTTGTCGAAGATCCTACAGACAGCAGGGAAGAGAGCAGTCACAAGGTAATCCCCACATTGCCGCTCGAAGAAAACAAATCCTGTTCACTCACTGCACCACGAGGTCATGCGTGGAGCACAGCCTCGGCGACCAGAGCATCCACCTCCCGAAGCGGCCCGCCCGGAGCGCGCCCATGTAAACGCCAGCATCAAAGCCCAAGCCCAAGCCCGCGCTGGTGTCGGTGCCGAAGTCAAGCGACACAGTGATATCCTCGACGGCGTCGCCCTCCCCTAGAGCAAGAGAGCCGGCAGTGGAGGCAAGGAGCCGCCCGACCACACCTCGGCACCCTCCCCGTCGTCGTCCATCACCTCCTTCTCCCATCTCAGGTCGAGCGATGGGTATATCTGGAGCCCGGGGTGGAAGGAGGAGAGGAGATCGCGGGAAGGCTCATGGGTGCCAAGCCCTTGGCGATGTCATCCACGACAGAAGAGGACGACGAGGATGCCGCAGATTCGGTGGGTCAGTAAAATCGAGGAGGGAGGAGGGTTTCGGCTTCCGGCGTGGGATACGGCGGCTGATGGCGCACTGGCGGCGCTAGAGGAGATCCTACGCTAGAGGCGGAGGCGGCGCAGTGGGAGGTCGTCGGCACTGGCGGCTGGCGCGGCGGTGAGCGGTAGGGGCGAGGGTGCGCGGCTAGGGTGTTTTGCGAAAAAACCCTCGCATTTTTCAATTTCAAAGCGTGCTCCGATTTTACGAATTTACTCTCCTTCGCATATAAAATCTCAGGAAGCGGAGGCTCAGAAGCAAAAAGCGTGACTCACCGAAGATAGGGAGCCAAGCCTTCATGCAAATAGAGACTAACCGGAGGGCTTTTTCACAAAAAATACGGCCCCACCCAGGGTGACGTGGCGGCGTGCGAATGCGGCCACGCCAGCTGATTAGCGAATTACCGAAAACTGCAGGGGCTTTTTTGCAACGACGAAGACGTGGCCTCTCAAGGGGTCAAGAAAGCCCACCTCCTTTTAATATAAGTAATTTGACTATTTGTCTTATTCATTTTTTTATAAATGTGCAAAAATATAATTTATATTTGAAGTACTTTCACTAATAAAGTAAACTAAGAACAAAATAAATATCATTTCAAAAAGTTTTTTTAAATAAGATGAATGGTAAAACGTCGTGACGTCATTTAAAAATCGAAAGAGTACGTTGATTTATATTTGTGCATAAAAACTAAGAAACAAACTTAAATTACTTTATTGTCTCTTATTTATTCCGCTTAACAAAATATGATTTGTTTATTTGATAAATACAAACATGAAAAAAAACTTAAAAGTATATATAAGTTATAAAATGACTTTTATTTAATAAATAATTGAACAAGCTATATAAATCGGAGTATTCAATGAAACGACTCCTCTAACATTAGTTGAAACCTCCTGCAAAACTCCTTATAACATCCATCGGATCAAAATCCGACGGAACTCGATACATCAAAGTCTGATGGTACAGAGAGACTAACTGCCCGTCACAAAGACAACAATTCCCATTCAATGGGAGCATCACGAAAATAGCAGCAATGGACATTGCAATCAGACGAACCGAGCTCAGAAATCAGAATCCACGAGGCGGATGATTCATCGGATGAATTGTGCAGCAATATGGGCCATAGGCTAAAACAATTATGCACCCATAGACAAATGGAGTTGGAGGTGATGGTTCATGTACAACAAATGCCGATCTGTTGCCGCCTCGACAGCAGCGGCGATTTTCGACAGCAAACGCAATTATGATCGACTGATTACACAGCTGAAGAAAAGCAAAAGCATGCAAATGACAAGCAGCACTCTACTACGACTGGTACAAACCAAGACCATATGACCATCTACCAGGAGGAAAATATTGTACAAAATGGTTTTTGACGCATACGAGACCAAGCTACTGCATCACATAAATCATGGGATTGGATCCCTCTGAGCACCGGGGGGAGCGGTAGGCATTGGAAAGTTGAACGATAAACCACCAGCTCCACCAAAATGAGGCGCCTCCACATACGGACTCTATAACACAAAGAGGAACACATGTTTGAATGTTTCGGTCTTTTGTTTGATGGAGTAATCACCTTCATGTCAAATAAGCATCTTAATTTAAGAGCGACAAAATCACAAAAGTGAACCATTGCTTGAAAATCGTTTCTGAAAGTAGACTTATATTACTAGCTGAAAACCGAGAAACACAATGGATGAATGGAACAGCAGGTTATATTGATGGATCCTTGCATTGAAGAATATCAGATCCCTCAAGGCCTCGATGTCTGTTTTTCATGCTACTGTAATTTTACCATTTGTGTATTGGCTAAATGTACTGCAGCACATGGCACTACACATTAATTGTTTGTTTTTATAGTGGTCGCATGTAATTGCAATTGGAGATTAGGTGCAAGCTGAATGCTACTTAATCCTAACCAGTAACCAGTCACCACATTTTCCATTAATGAAAATTTGATTACTAAATATGAAGTAAAAAATCTAAACTGCAGCATATGAGACCTCACATGGTCAGAGTGTCAGACCTAGTTCACAGTTCAAAAGTCATGTAAGACTTTAACCACACATGTGGCAACAATGATCTTAGAACTTAGAACAGGGATATGCACCTGGGAAAAAGGCAGGTTTGGATCAAATGACTGCACCCTTGGAGATGTCGGTGATGAATCAGGAGAACTACCATCATTGTGATCCGAATTATTTATTGTATTATTCATTCTTGTGGCTTCCCCCTCGCTGCCATTGAGCTTAACACGCTATTGTATAAAAACCCAACTTAGCCCATGGAAGAACAATAGACAACTTACGTATCAAAGGTACATGGATAAATATATTAAGACTGGCACCTGGAATATTTTGCCTAAAGTTTTCAACCCTTTAGCTCGAGCTCTCAGTTCCTCTCTCCTGACAGTGCTGTCTTGAAGGACCTGATATTAGTCAAATATTCAAATCGATTATAAAAAAATTAAGCTAATGAAATGTAAGATGAATGCAAAAAACAGCTGACCAACAGTAGTGAAAGTTAGCCAGGACATGAGGACTGACCATCTGGCAGACATGTGATAGGGTTGCCTCTATATCAGCAACATTAAGCTTCCATAAGGAATCAACCATAACGCTTTTGTTGTTCTGCATGTAGGCTTCAAGTTGCTCTTCAGTGTAGTGACACTCAGCACTGAGATGCTTTTTTAAGTCTTCCTGCAGCTGCATGAGAGCTATTGCACCTGGAAAAATATAAAAAACCAAATTCCATGACCAAATTACAAATATATTCAATATTCTAACACCAACAAGGCATATATTCAAATCAGCATTCATGGTAACTAAACAAGAAAATGATGAAATAAAAAGCATTTACCTGTTGCAGCTGTTACTTGAGATTTAATAAAATGGCCTTTGTTTCTGAACCATTCAGCTATAAATGGAACCCCCAGATATATAGCTTTCTTTCCAAGCTCCTTCGCCGCTTGTCTTGAATATACATAACCAATAGTACTCAGCATATCGACCCCATATGCTGCAGAGAAAGCAAAACGGGAATAGAAAGAACTCAAGAGTTAATAAAAGGGAGGGGCAAAAGGTTCCAGACTCCAGAGCCATTGGGCTGGGGTGCTGGGCTAACAGCAGACAAAATCTCAAGAGCCATTGGACAGGGCACTTAGCAAATGAGGAAACGGGGGGGGGGGGGGGGGGGAGTTTAACAAGGACCTGCATTAGAAAGTCTGGAGACCTCAGCTTCTGCAAGCTGGATAAAGTCCTCTTTGTTTCCTTGAACATAAAGATGTAACCTATTTTTCAGTGTCTCTGCGAGTTTCTCCTCCCTTTCCATTTGTACAACCTGCATATATTGTAAAGTCCTTAAATGAGTAATTGAGTATGACAATATGAAACACAGGTTGGCATATTGAAACTAAAGCACCAAAAAACCCCAAAAGTTTCTTTTTCCCATAATATAAGTATAAGGCAACCACATCAGGACCCTCAATTGTGTCTTGACAATAACCAGTGAATCAGCCTGTAGTTTCATCTCATGTCTATCACAAGTTTAAAATGGGTCATTAGGTAATGGTGCATATACTTTCATGGCTGAAAAACAGAGATTGAAATTCTTCATCAGAAACTTTATTTAGAAAGATCTGAGAGTATTATGTGGTGTTGGAATTTTTCTACTTCATCATTATTAAGGAAATGAAAAGGCTAAAATGGATATTAAAAATGCATGAACTCTAAAAAAGCATAACTTTCCAACCAACAACTTTCTTAAATTCTTTATTAGTATGAACTCTTTCCAATTAACGACTTCACCTTCCAACCATAATTTTGACCATACCATTGGAGAAAGTGGATATATTTAAAAATACCAGAGTGAGCCTTTTGGTGTATGGACCATGAAGACCTCCTTTCTACAGCCTAATGTTAGAAAGGAAGTGTAAGGAAGCAAAAGGTGGAAACATGACCAATTTTGTTCTAATCTTCCGTCATTTAGGCTTTTAAGAAGCATTATTGCTGGACTATTCTGCTACTCCAGTAAAATAAATTAGGAAGAAATATGTTTCACCCCTCAAGTATTGAGAGGAGTAAAATGAACTTATTTCATTGAACTATGCCACAGAAAAATGTCCATAATTTGGTTGCAGGTTGCAAGGTTGAGAACCGTGGAGCTACAAGAGGGGGATCATGGTCTTCTATGCTTAAGAAATATGTCTAAATTTCTAATCAACAATGAGAATGTCAGGCATAATGAGAAGTGCATAAAACATGGTGCTAAAGAAACATACTCGCATTTTCTCTTGCAACTTTCTTGCATCGATTTGTTCCTCATCACTAAATATATCAAGTGAAGCCATGGATGCCATCGCCAATTGACCAATGTAATCCTCAAAAAGCTCACTACCAAACAGCATTGCAAAAATTGCTGCTGGATCAATTATTGCTTCCCTATAATGTTGACGACAGACAGGTTAGAAGTAATCATCACAGTATCTCAGAAGATGCTAAGGCATAGAGATGAAATCACCAATTTACATTGTTAAAGGTAAATCTGAGAAACTGAGAAAGGAAGTACGCTACTATTTTAACACCAAAAACCTTCAGTTGCTTACAAAAGAAATCCAGAAGTAACAACACCAGAGATATTTGTCAATTAGACTTACGTTGAAATACCAGATTTCCCATATGAGTCATATGCTTGACGCTGTACTGGATCACTAAGTACTTGGTACGCCTCTCCCAATTCCTGAAATTACAGTATATCAGTATCTCCAACAAGAACATTAACAAATACCAACAATGCGCAAAAGTCATGCAACCCTATTTTTGGTGTCAAATTTAAGTAACACTCAATAGCTTCGAAAATGATAATATGCATATAATGCCCTGCAGTCTTGCAGGGTAGCTATGCTGAACAAATTGCAAGAGTTTACTTGATAATGCACTGGACGCTCTTGCACAAGCGTACCAATATTTTTACTCACAAACCCTTTTTGAACCGCTCACGCATAGGTGAATTGCTCCTTTGGTGCAACTGGGTAGAGTGAACAAATTTCACAGTAATCCACTTTAACTTAGCTTAAGTCCAACCAGAAACAGAAAGTATCACAGGACATATCATACAAGGTTACTACCGCAGGCCATTCATCAGCGTAAAGGTTCACTAGGTCCTGAAAAGAGAGACTACATTTGGAAACATTTAAGTTGCACATGAGAAAACATGATCACTCTACATTCACAAACTACCAATATGATAGACTGTTGTACTTCTAAGTTCTAAGCTGTTTACTGAATAGTAGCAACACAGTAGCTACCGAGGGAGGAGTTGCTACACGCTGCTGCGGCTGTGAGCTGATCTCACAAGTCACTGGAATCTGGAGCACAGAGGGGGGAAGGAGCACCAGGATGCAACGAACACTTGCCTGGAACTTCACTGCGGCGAGCGGATCATCTGGGTTCTTGTCCGGATGCACCTGCCTCGCCTGCAACACCGGCGACCACCAGCAGCACCATCATCAGCAAACGCAATGAGATCAAAACCAGAGCAAAACGAAACGAGCCGCGAGCGGGATCGCCGCTCCTACCTTGATGTAGTACGCCTTCTTGATCTCCGCCTCGGTGGCCGACGGGCTCACTTCCAGCACGTCGTAGTACCCCGTCTCCCTTACCATCGAAGCAAATCCGCCGCCTCTCTCTCTCTCTCTCCTCTCTCTCCCTCTCTCTCTCCCCCGAGATCTCCCGGCTCCCGCTGCTCGGACTCGATCGGTGGCTCCGAGATCTCCCGCGGCCGCTCTCGTTGCTCCTCTCCTTCTCGGCCTCGCGGCGGCGGCGGCGGAGCTAGCGGCGGAGCTCGGGCGGCTGGGGGAATCCAACCATAAAGCGAGCGGAATAATTCGGTTGCCTTTTTTTTCCCACGAATTTATTTCAATTGGAAAGATGAGTCACATTGACATGGGAAGGAAACACAAAGTCCAAATCGGGCTTCCTCGGTTAAACCCCCGCCTAAATCGCCCTAATTACGATTAATCCCCTCGGATTAGCTGCTAATCAGAGGCTTCAGGTGGGCCCGCCACCCTGGGCCGGCTGGAGCAGGAGGACGCGTAGGGAAAAAACCGGACCATGAGTGAAGAACTCAACCGGTTCGCGGTTCACGGTTTAACTGCTATTTAACCGTGAACCGGCTCGATAAAAATATTAATCTATGTCCCATATGATTGTTTGCTTCTAAAATAAAGTTAATATATTAGTAAATAAAGTAAAAATATGTATTATTAATAAAAAAGTTAGTATCGTAAATTGTCGGTTAAAAATAAAAGCAACCACAATGGTTGTATTTCAAATAGCATTAAGATAGAACTCACAAAAAAATGATATTTGTTATAAAAATTGATATGTAAGAAACTAAAAAGGTGACATTAAAGTGGATTTAGTTTATGGTGGGACACATAAAAAATAAACATTTATTGCTTATGACCACATCATAAATTTAGAATGCACTTTGAGATTTTTTGCTTATAGTGTGACTCCACAATATATAAAATTAGCAACAATACTACTTTTAATACTTAAAATCACATTTTCATACACATTGTGGATGCACTTATAAAAATAATAAAAATATTAATTTGTGAAATGATGGTAATTATTTTTTGACAAAAGATCAATGAATTTAAGTAAAATCTTTTTAAGTAGGCAGAGTATATCTGAATATATTTTGAATTAAATTTAACCATATATATTAAATATTATATATATGTAAAATCCCATCTAAAAAATTATTAGAAATATTTAGCCGGTTTTTTTCGAAGGTCTTCTACTATTGGTGGACCACCCCACGACCGACCGGCGAGTCGCGCGCTGAGCCGGAGCGCGTTCGGTTCGGTGGGTCAGAGACGACGGCCCACTAGTCAGCGTTGGCGGGCCCACCCACCAGCAAGGCCGCTATTCCTGACTGCGTACTGGGCCTCCTCCCACCCGCTTTCTGTCTGGAATTATTCCTCCTCGCCTTTTCGTCAGAAGTAAAATTATATTATTATTATTATTTTCAGCAACATAATATTACATTTTATTTTCCTCACAGTTTTTATTCCAGAATTACAAACATGTTTTTCATCCAACTAAAATCTAAATCTAAAATAAATAGTCCAGTTCTCTGGATCTAAATGGTAAGAATTAGTATATGCAAAATCTATCAAAACACAGCTGATGAAGTTGTGATGGGACTAAAATACAAAAGTATGATTTATTAACAAGAAAATACTTTTTGCATCAGTACAAAAGATACATTAAATAGTAATACTATTACATTAAATTTCTCGTATAATCATTCTAATGCATTAAATAGTATTACTATTGCATGCATAAAACCACATGGTTAGCGTCGTAAACGAAGCTCATTTAATATTTGAGTCTACTTAAACTACAATAAGGTACTCCCTCCAGTTTTCTAAAGAAAGTCGTTTTAGACTTGTATCAAAAGTTGTTTAAAAGAAGTCGTTTTGCATTTTATTATGCATTTTGGACGTTTATACCCTTAAAGTACTACTTCCTTCTCGTTTCTCATACTATCTTTACTAATGTATTGTATTTAATAGGGGCAGATAAAAAAGTATATATAAATTAATCATTACTTGGTATCTTAAATCATGTCCAAAACGATATCTTTTTTAAAAACGGAGGGAGTAGAACATTTTTAGAAAAAAATAAAAAATATAATAGGTAGAAGATTTTTTGATGAAGGGAATAATAAATAGGCAAGGGGTATTAAATTAATTGATCCATAAACAAATTTTTTGTGATAGAGATAAATATTTTTTGTTAAAGAGCTCAAAATAAAATATTTTTTAGAAGTGAATAGTGTACTAGTTTCCAGCCTGGAACAGGGGGAGTAGTCTGTTCTAGATGGGTTCCTTCCCCAGTTCTCACAGACCAGCATACTGCCACCACAGGATAAAACCATTTGCTTGGTTGTTGGGAGCCATCAGCTACTTGATTCTCTATTAGATTACTCAGAAACACCCATGTGAACCATGACATGGCTGTCAATTAAGAAGCTAGAGAAAAATAGAAAATGTTAAAAAAATAGTGTGTGTTAGCGTAAAAGATTATGCTTATAAGTTTAATTAGTCTCGAAGGGCTAGCTCAAAGGCAAAGTGAACTACGCACCGGTTCAAGCCTCCGGAACAGATAATAACCTTACGTTCGGTTTGAAGCATGTACTTATTACAGTAAAAGTGCCTATATTTATAGGCAATGATATATAGAAAACACTATTTTGCCCTCTAGTTACAAGACTTCGTAGGAGCAAGACAGTAAATCTAAGTGTGAACATACTTAAAAATCAGACGTCTTTGTCGTGCATTGTGGTGTGCTTCCGGAATGAGAACCCTCCAAAGGGAAGACAATTCGTTGGGATCCTTCCACCGTCGTAAGGGTTTCGGAATACATTCACATTATATCCCAAAGCTTTGACACAGGGACAATTCGTAGGGATCCCTCTGTTGCCGCAAGAGCTTTGGAACACCTTCGCATCCATCCGAAGTTTCTTTCAAAGTAGTACATTTAATTACAACACGATGAGATTATTTTTCCCAACAATGTGAAATTGAACTGAAAATGAGCTATTGGTTAAGCTACGAGCACCGTGAACGATACATAATATCAGAAAAAAAAATCTACAAGGTTATATGGAACTTTTCCATTGATGACAAAACCTAGCAATAAGGACAAAAAGAACCAATCTAACAAATCTATGCTTTAAACAATGATCAAATGCCTTCTGGTTTTGTCAAATTTCAGATGAATTACACACAAATTTCACATGAATTTCGTAGCAGGCAGGTGGTTTGCTTGACAAAAAAGGGAAAATTACTCACGTGCCATTATAATTTTCAGAAATTGCCTATATGCCACTGTTAGTGACTGTGGCGGCCCCCATCTGTCAATGACACATCGATAGTATATTGGCAAACCGCAAAAATTGTAATGGCATGAAGAAAATTAACCCAAAAAAGAAAACAGTCGTAAGCTCAGCCATCATCGTCTCCGTTGTGGTGACGGCGTCCCGCCACCGACAGCCACTGCCTCCCCGCGTCGGCAGCGGCAGGTTGCCACTTCGCTTTCTCTCCCCCTTCCCGCCGCCTCCTCGCTTACCTCACACTCCTCCCACCTGGCGATTTCATCCCGGACCCCGGCCCCGGCCCCAACCACCGCTCCACCAGATCTCACGCTGCGGCATTCGTCGAGATCCAGATCGCCGAGGAGAGGGTAGCGAAGCGAGCTTGTAGATCGAGATCCGGAGTTGGTAGGGAGGGAGGCGAGGATGAAGCGGAAGACGCGGAACCGGATCCTGCTGACGACGCTGCTGGTGACGGCGGCGGTGGTGCTGATCGGCGGGACGATTGCGCTGATCCTGACGGCGGGCACGTGGAAGGTGAAGTTGAAGGAGTCGCAGGAGAAGGTGTGCAACAAGGGGTGGGAGTGCTCCGGGAGCAAGTACTGCTGCAACGACACCATTACCGACTTCTTCAAGGTGTACCAGTTCGAGAACCTCTTCACCAAGCGCAACAGCCCCGTCGCCCACGCCGTCGGCTTCTGGGACTACCAGTCCTTCATCCTCGCCGCCGCCCTCTTCGAGCCGCTCGGCTTCTGCACCACCGGCGGCAAGCAGATGCAGATGATGGAGCTCTGCGCCTTCCTCGGCCACGTCGGCGCCAAGACCTCTTGTAACCAACCTTCCCCTTCCCCTTCCCATTTCCTTCCCTTTCCTTCCCTTCTCGCGTGGGTTCGATTCGAGGATCTGGCCTGCCATTGATGGGGAATTGTGGTGTGCTCGTGCAGGCGGATACGGTGTGGCGACCGGCGGACCGACGGCGTGGGGGCTCTGCTACAACCACGAGATGAGCCCCGACCAGGGCTACTGCGACAAGAGCAACCTGCAGTACCCGTGCGTCGACGGCGTCGACTACTACGGCCGCGGCGCCATCCCCGTCTACTGGTAATGGATCCATCAGCTCTCCGCCATTTCCGTTCCTTGCAGATGCTATGCATCCGTTGCTGATTCCGATGATCGTCTGGTCGGGGTCGATCAGGAACTACAACTACGGCGCCGCCGGGGATGGCATCCACGTGGACCTGCTCCACCACCCGGAGTACCTGGAGCAGAACGCGACGATGGCGTTCATGGCGGCCATGTGGCGGTGGATGACGCCGATGAAGAAGAAGCAGCCGTCCGCGCACGACGTGTTCGTCGGCAACTGGAAGCCCACCAAGAACGACACGCTCAACAAGAGGTTCCCGGGGTTCGGCGCCACCATGAACGTGCTCTACGGCGACCAGATCTGCGGCAAAGGCTACGCCGACTCCATGAACGTCATCATCTCGCACTACCAGTACTACCTCGACCTCATGGGTGTTGGTCGTGAGCACTCCGGTGACAACCGCGACTGCGCCGAGCAAGTCGCCTTCAACCCGTCCTACAAGTCTGACGACCAGCAGCAAGCAAGCTAGAACAGATCACTCCAATACCACAGTAAAAAAAAAACAATCACCCCATCTGTTGTTGTATACATACATCTTCACTTCTTGCCACTGCCACTGCCATTGCCATTGCCATTGCCATTGCAATTGCCTCCCGAGCTACATCGATCAACCAACAGATGCTTCACTTCACAGCTTCAGTGTGGGGAGCTGGTTTGCTTTGGTGCCTTTTGAGTATAGCAGATATGAGAACCTATCAAACTGTGTCTGTATGTGGCTGTGTGCTGCACTGCTGCATCTGGGATTTGGGAAATTTGTAGCCCTTGTGTGTACCACACTGTGTACATTTTCATTCCATTTGATTTTGTCTCGTAGACATGCTTAAACAGGAGGGTTCAAACTGAACATGCCATGATTTTGCTCAACTTTCTGTGCATCTGCTATTGAAATGTATTCCTCTCATGAACTGTGCGTCACTCACAGCCTGCCTCCATAAACGAAATGAGATCCTCTTTCGCCAACTGCCGAGGATAGTTCTTCCTCCGCACTGTATGAATGCCGAAGGGGACTTCGCCGGTGGGCTTTGAACATGGTGGAGCCTATCTCTGCACCTTTCGGAGGTCTCCACACCATTCGATCCACGCCAAATGGTGCGTATCATGACAGCACCGTCGAATTTCGATCCGATGAATACCAAAGGACTTCTCCGGTGGGCTCCAAACATAGTAGGACCCACATCCGCACCTTTCGAAGGTCTCCGCACCGTTCAATCCGTGCCAAACAGTACGTATCGTGACTGTCCTCTATCAACTACAAAGGGGCCGTTCCCTGTTCCCCAGAACCCGGCTCCTCTAACGTCATGATCAGTAGTCGAATCCAATCCTAGTCGTTGACGAAGCTCTACCACCAATCGTAGACTCCAACAACCGCGAAGCCCTTTTGCGATCGTGCGATCGATCATTCAGCTGGGATGAAAAGGATACGAAACCATCTTGATCATCACGAAGCTCTACCACCAAAATGTTAGATCCTAACAGGATGACTAAGAGATCCGACCACCGCAGCAGTTTTGGCCACGTTTGACAACGACCTCAATGAAAAATTCAACACCAGTACTGGCATGTCATAGCTAATAGAAGGGTCCAGTCCCAGATAATAGTAAATTTATGTCCCTACCACATTTCCTTATCTTACAAAGAGAAAACAAGGAGAGGAGCTACTAATCTTACACCGCAGGTTTCCTACCTAAAGCCCATACAGGAAAACATACTCCCGAAAGAGTTCGGCATGGCTTTAAACTTGATTTTGGGTCAGCCTCCAAGGTGGCATGATACATAAAAACTGCTCCACACATAAGATGTAACGCAAATGGAGAATCGACAAAAACCATGGATGGGAGCAGTAGGTATCATGGTGTTGTAGCTTTCAGGTTGAAGAACCTCCGTTTTGAGTATCTTCTAACTTGATTTTCAGCTCGTCGCGCACACTGTTAGAATGTCCTTCTAGCAGAGGGCTTCCTGCTTTCCTCTTTCGGGTTAGCTCCACTTGTACTGCTCGAGAAGCCTCATCCTCCTCATGTAGTAATGGTGCTGCCCAGGCTATGGGTCTCACTGAAGCAAGAACACCACAAGGTCAGACAAGATAAATGCAGTTCATTTGATATGCTGTAGAGTTAACCTTCGGCAGGTATACATACACTAAGAAAATAGATATCTCACTAAAGAGAATTTTTTGCACAAGTTTCTGCGATCGATATCACAAAAACAGGAAGTACCAGTCTCTAGCAAGTTAGTCTTGAAAAGTACTCAAATTACTGATATGATGCATGTCATGCATCTGGCTGCCACATGTCTCTAATGTCTGAACTAGTAGGGCACCAATTCTGTAAATAATTGCATGAAGATAAAAACAGGCTTGTTATAGAACTTGAGCACAGGTCAGTTATTATACAACTAAAGTTTTAAGAAATAATTTGTGTTCTTATGTTTACCACTGAAAAAATTGGATAACTGAACTAAATTCATGACTCTCATTTATGACGACTTGACAAGCAACCAAATCTAATATTAAATGGTCAGAAATACATTTAGCATAGTCCTAACCAACCAGTTTCCTCTGCTGGTTTGCTAGTATATTTTTTAACCATTCCCATAATCCCATTAATTGTTTGGCATGAAAATGGAAAGGTTTTAATTGAGAATTTATTTTGATTATGTGTAAACTAGTTATGCTGAGTTTGTTTCTACACCATTACACACCTTCTTCTGGCTGAGCAGACTTGGTTGTTACTGTACTTGCTTCATCACTTGGACTCATCGTCTTAGGACGCTTTTTGACATAGTCCTGCCGCAGGGGTCTAGGAATCTGGAATGAAAATTGAGTTAATGTTACACCCTGTGCAACATAATCTGGATTCTCCAAGAGGTACCTGCAAAGCATTGCATCGAGTGGTTAGATCATAGGCATACTAAATCACATGTCATTTGTTTGCAATATCCAATTGTTCGGTCTTAAGAACTGAAGAGACAAGCAACATATGATGCACAATGAAAGGGCTGGATTAAAATGTAGTAAACTAGTAATTTAAGGAAATTTTGTAAAGAATTCAAGGGAAAACTTCGTCGTCTGAAAAAGGACATCGGGGGCTTTCTGGAAAGGCGTTTTCTGAGGCGATTCGGGTGGTTCCAAGGGGAGGGGGTGGCCCATGGCTGCGTGTGGGCTGGTCCCTCTTGGGAGTAATGTGGGCTTTGCAATTGATCGAGAGGATGGGGCGGAGGTTTTGGTGGGGGAGACGAAGGAACCGGACGGGGCGACAACGGCGTGCGCAGATTGGCCTGCCTGCGGGAGATTTGGGCCGGATAGTTTGGGTGCGGATACTTTCTGCATAGAAGATATCTGCTGTGAATCGTGGAGCCCTACAGCACAGAAGTGGTTGTGGGTTCCTCGGGGAGCGACGATTTCTGAGAGCACCTTGGAGCTAGGTTTTCCGGCGACAGGAGAAGAGATTCGGCGATTTGGGGCTTTTGCGCGACAAATTTGTCGTGCGCAACCGAGGTTTGTCGACTCCCGTTCGTTCTCCGAGGTTGTGTCTGGTTCTTCTATGGATCCAAAGGCTGGGGTTGATAGATTGGGGGGGAAGCGGCGGATGGTGGATTTGGTTGGGGGAGGGGGAGATTGGGAGGGGGGCAAAGGAACAGGTGTTGGGGCTGCAGGAGGGGATAAGAAGGGCTGGGATCAATGGCATGGAGATGGGGGGCGGAGGGGAGATAGAAATTTTGTTTGGCAGAGAGATGGTGGTCAGGGTCCTTCTCAGTTCAGACGTGATTTTAGGAACAATAGGGAGATGCATTCTGAGGACATCACTTGTTTTAATTGTGGATTACATGGTCACCATCAGGCTAACTGCACGAATCCAACTTTGTGCTTTGTTTGCAAAAAGTCAGGCCACATTTCAACTAATTGTCCTCAGATGGAGGGGGAGCTGGCTGGGAAGAATGAACCCAGTTTGGAGTTGTGTGGTTATGGTCTACCTAAACATGCTTTTCACTTTGTGGATGTTGTTGAATCTGGTGGGAGTGTGGAGCTGGTGAAATATACAGGAATGTTAACAGTGGAGGAGGGGGTGTGCTCGGAATTTATGATTGTTACTGAATTGAGCCATATTTTTGAGAAGGAATGGGATTGGAATGTGGAGAGGGTGTCAACTAATCAGTTTCTAGTTGATTTCCCTACAAAAGAGAATAGAAAAGAGTTGGCCAGATTGAAATCCTTTGAGTTCCAAAGATTCAAAGTCAAGGCCAATATCAGGGAGGCTGAGAGATCTCAGGAAGCCTTTACTGTTTTGCAAAGTGTGTGGGTGAAAGTTTTTGGGGTTCCTCAGATAGCAAGGAATGTGAAGTTGATTAAATGTATTGCTAAGTTGATAGGAAAACCAATGGAGGTTGATGGTAATAGTATAAAAAAAGATGGTCCAGCTAGAGTGAAAGTGGCGTGTAAAGATCCTTGGCAGATTGGTGGGATGTCAGAGGTGTTCTTTAATTTGAAAGGTTATAAAATAAGATGGGTCCCTGAATTGGATGATGTGAGACAAGATGATCCTTGGCACCAGAAGGACAAGGTATTAGTGGGAGGTCAGAAAGGGGTAGATCAGAGTATGGGAGAGGAGTTGCCTGATAAGGCTAAAGAGAATTCTTCTCAGTCCAGTCATGGGGGAAAAGATGAGGGGCATAAATCTGGAAAGGAGCAACAAGATGAAATGGGTTCTGAGTTTGAGTCTGATGGAATGTCAGAGGAGGATGTACTATCTAAAATCCCTGCTTGCTATTTTAATTCATCTGGAGGGTATGGGGGAGGAGAGGTAGATGAGGTTAAGCACAAGAAAAGTTGGGGGCTGACTGATAAACAGGTGGGTGTTAAGCAAATGGGGGAGTCTGATCTGAGTCAAATGGATGATGGTAAGGCTGTAGTGCTGTTTGAGGATATGATGAATATGAGGATGGATGATCCAGGCAAAGAAGGGGGGCTGGTTGGAGGTAGCTCTGTGGTGGGAGACTTAGCAGATGGACAAGAGGATAACTGGGTTACAAAGAAGAGAAAGGGGACAAAAGGAGGGAAGAAAAAATTGCCTACAGTAGCAGTGCGTCAGAGTACCAGAATCAAAAGAGATGGTATTCCTATTTCTCTTAAGGCCCAAAAGAGGGTTGACATGAAAAATGATATTTCAGGTGTGTCCCAGTTTACTGTTTTGAATTTAGTTTCTAATGATGATCTGAAAAATATTGCTTTTGATTCTGGGGTGGTATTGGGGGCTACTGAAAATGAAATTGATGATAATATTTCTTTTATTAGAGCTAAAGAACTGGCTCAGGCTCAATTATGTTTAGCTCAAAAAAAGAAAGATGAAAAGGTGGCTGAGTTAACTGAAAAGGGGGTTAGTCATATGGGAGGTAAAGTAGAAGATGAGGTTAGGGAAGAGGGTCTAAATATGAATGAGGGTGTTAACCAAATTAGTGATCATGAAAATCTTGTTTTGGAATGTTAGAGGGTTAGGGAATGCTGGTAGAAGGAAGCAGCTGGGGGAGTTAATTTGTAAGTTTGGTTTTGATTTTGTGTGCTTACAAGAGACTTTGAGGGAGTGCTTTAATGCCAGAGAGCTTGATGGCTTTTGTGCTAAGAGAAACTTTTACTGGCTGACTAAACCTGCTGTGGGGCATTCTGGGGGTCTTTTGATAGGGGTGAATCTGGATCTGGTTGATGTAGTAAATGTGGATCAAGGGGAGTTCTATATTAGTTTGGGTCTGAAGATGAAGATTAATGGGCAAGTATGGGAATTAGTAAATGTGTATGGCCCTGTTGTTCATGATCTCAAGGCTAAATTCATCGTGGAGCTTGGAGACAAGGTTGGGAGTGTTGGGGTTCCAGTTGTTTTAGGGGGTGATTTTAATCTTATTAGATTTGCTACTGAAAAGTCTAAGGGGAGTATTACTTGGAAGTGGGTGTTGGCCTTTAATGATTTTATTCAGGATAATATGTTAATTGATCTCCCCAGATTTGGGAGGAAGTACACGTGGTCTAATAATCAAATTAATCCCACTAGAGAGGTGTTAGACAGGGTGTTGGCTTCCGATTCTTGGGTGAACATCTTCCCTATTGCTATGATCTCTGTCTTATCTAATGTAGGGTCTGATCATTGTCCTTTGAGTGTGGATTTGGATAAAAAGAATATTTTTAAAAAGTCTTCTTTCAAATTTGATAATTCCTGGTTGGGGGTGGAAGGTTTTACTGACTGGTTGATTACTAAATGGCCGGTGAGGAGGCATGCACACATTCTTGATTACTGGAAATTTCAGGGGAACCAGTTGAGGAAAATGTTGAGAGGTTGGGGGGGTAATTTGAAAAGGGAGCAACTCATTTATAAAGAGGAGCTGCTACAAGGGATAAAAAATATTGATGATAAAGCAGATGGGGGGATTGTGTGTGATACTGATTGGGAAGAAAGAGGTCGGTTGGAGAGGAAGTTAGTAGACATGTTTCAGGCAGAAGCGGAGTTGTGGAGTAAGAGAAGTGGGCAAAGATGGCTTCTAGAAGGGGATGCTAACACTGGGTTTTTTCATCGTGTTGCTTCCAGTAGGAAGAAAAAAGCTTGTATTATTTTTTTAGAACATGATGGGGTAGTGATTAATGAGCCGAATGAGCTGAAGGATCATATCTATGATTTCTATAAAAAACTCTTTGGGGCTGAAGAGTGGGGCAGATTTCATTTGGCCTCTAATTTTTGGGATATTGGGAGGAAGGTGTCTGCGCAGGTCGCAGGATAATGCGTTTCTTATTAGTCCTTTTTCTCTGTCCGAATTGGATACTGCTTTTAAGGGTATGAGAGTTAACACTGCTCCTGGCCCGGATGGTTTTTCACCTAACTTTTTCAGAGCCTTCTGGAACGTTTTCAGATATCAATTTAAAGAAATGTTGGATGATCTTTACATGGGGGTCTTAGATGTGGGGAGGCTGAATTTTGGGGAGATTATTCTTCTTCCTAAGGTTCATGATGCTTGTATTATTTCTCAATTTAGGCCTATTTGTCTTTTGAATGTGGGCTTCAAAATTATTACTAGGGTGCTTGCTGTTAGATTGAGTTTGGTGGTGGATCGTTACATTGATATTAGTCAAACTGCTTTTATTCCCGGTAGAAACATTCTGGAGGGGGTTGTGAGCTTGCATGAGATTCTTCATGAGGTCAAGGTGAAGAAGCAAAAGGGGATGGTCTTGAAATTAGATTTTGAGAAAGCCTACGATAGGGTTCAATGGGGTTTCCTTTTGGAAGTTCTTCATAGGAAAGGCTTCCATGATAAATGGGTGGAGTGGATTAGTAGGGTGGTGTCGGGGGGTAGAGTTGCTATTAATGTTAATGGGGAGGTTGGGGGTTTTTTTAGAACGTTTAAGGGTGTGAGGCAAGGTGATCCTCTGTCCCCCATCCTTTTCAATTTGGTGGTAGATGCTTTTGCTGAAATCTTGTCCAAAGCCAAAGATTCGGGTCATCTTACTGGGTTGGCTTCTCAGCTGATTCCAAGGGGTGTGACCCATTTGCAATATGCTGATGATACAATGTTGCTTTGTGAGTGGAATAAGCAAAATTTCATTACGATTAAGTTTTTGCTTTACTGCTTTGAAATTTTATCTGGCATGAAGGTGAATTACCATAAAAGTGAAATTTTTGCTTTGGGGGTTGAGGAGGAGGAGGCTCAGGAGGTAGCTGATTGGTTTAATTGTAAACTTGGGTCTTTGCCGATGACGTATTTGGGTTTGCCTGTTCATCATTCAAAACCTAAGGTTTCTGATTTTGGTAATATTATTCAAAAGGTTGAAAAAAAGCTGGCCTCTTGGAAGTGTGGGCATTTATCTTTTGGGGGGAGAATGGTGTTAATTAATTCTTGTCTGTCGAGCATTCCTTTATATTGCATGAGTGTTTTCAGGCTTCCTGATTCTGTGCATATGCAGCTTGATAGGATTAGAAGTAAATTTTTCTGGGGTGGGACCCAAAATGATAAGAAGTTTCATATGGCTAATTGGAAGAGTTTGTGTAGACCTAAAAATGATGAAGGAATGGGTTTTTTAGATACTAGGGCGATGAACTGTGCCTTGTTGGGTAAATGGGTTTTTAACATTTTAAGTGGTAAGCAGGGGCTTTGTTATGATCTTTTGAGGAGGAAGTATAAGTTGAGAGAGCATGCTTTGGGTATGAATTATACTAAAGGCTCTTGTTTCTGGAACAACATTCAGACCGTTAAGTCTTTGGTTATGGGTAACTGTAAGTTTGAGGTGGGGAGGGGTGATAGTATCAGGTTCTGGGAAGACGCTTGGCTGGATGATTTGCCGTTGAAAATCAAGTGTTTTGGGCTATATAAAGTCTGCAGTGTCCAGGGGGTTTCGGTTGGTTCGGTTAAGCAGGATGGTTGGTTCTGCCAGTTTAGACGTTCTTTGAATAGCTTTGAGAGTTTGCAGTGGGAGGATGTGGTGGGAAAATGCTTGGGGGTGTCTATGAATGCAGAGGGTGATAAAGTAGTTTGGATGTTAAACAGAAATGGATTCTCGTCTAAATCCCTCTACCACTGGTTGGTGTTTGGAGGGATAGTGGATGATAGATGTAAGCTGGTTTGGAGAGTGGCTGCTCCGCTCAAGGTCAAGATTTTCTTGTGGTTGGTTATGCATGGTAAAATTCAAGCAGGGGAACAATTGAAGAATAGAGGTTGGAGGGGAGATCCTTATTGTAAATGGTGTGGTGAAATGGAATCGGTAAATCATCTGCTGTTTCAGTGTTCGCTTTCTCGCCTTCTATGGTGCTTTGTTCGGGATGCTATGGGTTGGCAGAGGAGCTTGACTGATTATCATCAGATTGGGGGGGTTCAGCTCGGATTTATGAGCGGGAAAAAAAGACTTGTGTCCTTGGGTTTGGTGGCAGCAGGGGCGTGGACGATTTGGATTACTCGTAACGACTTTGTGTTTAATAACAAAATTCCTTTTAATGTACATGTGATTTTATATAGACTAACAAATTTTGTGGCTCAGTGGATGAATCTGGTGAAGGGGAGTCGAAGGAAGGCCATGATGGAAGGCTTCGCATTGCTCCGTGCTCGAACCGATCAACTGGCAAGGGCAAGAAGCGGGTGAAAACGCAGTGAGGGTTGGCGCTGGTCGGGTCGTTCGGGTGGTTAAACTGAAGAGTGTTGAATGATTGGCAGTCGGTTCGATTTATGCTGCTGGTTTTGTGATGTGATGTTGCTGGTTATGTGCTGGTAGTTGTTTTGGGTGTTTGTTGCGGTAAACGTGTGCTGGTGTGAGGTTGGATTGAGACTTGTTCTGAATGTTGGGGGAGGTCTAGATGTTTGGGGCTTTGGGGGTAGTTATGACTTCATGTTCAATACTTTCGGATCTGTGTGTTTCGGTATCTTGCTTTCTAATAAAGCAGGGCGCATCCATGGGGGTGTGTCTATTCTCAAAAAAAAAAAAACTTGAACATGACATACCTATCAATTTCAACCAGTGACCTCAGTTTCCTCCCAGTAGGAGAGGTATAATACCTGAAAGAAAGTAAATGTGTCATATAAAGACAGTATTGCTATGACATATAATCAAGAAAATGTTAAAAGGAATCACCATACTAGCTCTAAAAGTTTAGAAATTCCCACATAAATCAACAGGGAAAAAATATCTATACTGAAGACTAGATTGCATAGGCAGGGAACCCTATAAGGAACCAGTGGTTACTAGTTAAACAAAGCTGGAAAGCCCTATAGAAAATATTGCGGTTTATATTTCATACTCCTAATGACATGGTGAACTCAGTGTGTCCTACACGTCCTATCCTCTTCTACATGATTCATTGCCTTTCATTGTATTGATACCCATTTGTATCATGTGTGTCTAATCAGTAGTCACTTCTGGTGCCAGCAAGCAAATGGCAATGGAGAACCAGTTAATTGACTAGCATCTTGTTGATAATACTGCTTGATCAACCAAAGCAACTCATGTATCTTTTTTGATGATTGATGGTGAAGTCTACATAATTTAAACACCACATGTGTACAACATACTGATCTCCATTCAGGTATATGCTTCACAAGACAATTACTGTAACAACCGTCAGCAAGACAACTTATGACTATGCACTGATAGATCCCCTCCAATGCACTATGATCCAATT